>JAJPUD010005464.1:146730-158099 GCA_023553655.1 Myrmecobius fasciatus
ATTGTTGGTGGAGCTGTGAACGGATACAGCCATTCTGGAGAACAATTTGGAGCTATGCTCAAAAAGTTATCAAACTGTGCATACCCTTTGACCCAGCAGCATTTCTATTGGGCTTATATCCCAAAGAAATCATAAAGGAAGGAAAAGGCCCCACATGTGCAAGAATGTTTGTGGCAGCCCTTTTTGTAGTGGCTAGAAACTGGAAATTGAATAGATGCCCTTCAATTGGAGAATGGCTGAATAAATTATGGTATATGAATGTTATGGAATATTATTGTTCTGTAAGAAATGACCAGCAAGATGATTTCAGAGAGGCCTGGAGAGACTTACATGAACTGATGCTGAGTGAAATGAGCAGAACCAGGAGATCATTATACACAGCAACAACAGTACTATATGACGATCAATTCTGATGGACATGGCTCTCTTCAACAATGAAATGTTTCAAACCACCTCCAATTGTTCACTGAAGAAAGCCATATACACCCAGAGAGAGGGATGCGAAATGTGGACCACAACATAACATTCTCATACTCCTTGATTGATGTTTGCTTACATTGTGTTTCCTTTATCTGATATATCGTTCGTGTAGATAAGATTTTTCTTGCACACCAATGATAAGTTTGGAAATACGTATACATATATTCGATTTGCCAATATTTTAACATAATTAACATGTAGTGGATATCCTGCCATCTAGGGGAGGGGTGGGGAGTTGGGGGGAAAAATTTGTAACGGAAAGCTATGTAAGGGTTATTGTTGAAGAATTACCCACACATATGTTATTCAAATAAAATAAAAATTTAAAAAAAAAAAAAAAACAATCAGACTGGTAGAACAGTTTAATGGATAATTTTGCTAAAAATTTTAAGAGAAAAAAGAAGGTAGTAATATATCAGATGCAAAGTTAGCCCCATGGTCTGAGGAATGTTCTTTTAAAAGGAGTTAAATTCAGAAGTAAAACTGTCTTTCATCCAAACCTGTCCAGAACAGGTTTAAAAATAAGCTTGGTTTTTAAGATCATTGTTTAATTAAGAAGGATGCTTTAAAAATCTGTTGATTTTTTGATATAATCCACATAATGTCACTATAGGGACTTAGTGTTTAGAGGGAGATTTCTAATCTCCCTCTAATCCAATCTTATGAATGGGCCAGGTAGCCCAGAAAAAGAGGAGCATTACAAGTAAAAAGAACAGTATTAACAAAACTATAAAAGTGGGAAATGGGCACAGAACTGTGAGATAAGGAGCAGAATAAGCCTCATTAAGATAATTAGGACAGGTGTGCTGAGTAAGAAATGTGGTGGTTGGGGAGAGGATGGTATGAGATATGACATGGAATCTAGAGTCAGAGAAAATGGGTTTGAATTCTAGATCTATGATTAATCAGTTAATAAACATTTATTAATTATGTCAGGCATTGTGCTAAGTACTAGAAATAAAAAAAAAAAGGCAAAAGCCCCTGCTCCTGAGAAGCTCACTGCTTGATGAGGGAAAGACAAAATGCCAACAACTAAGTACAAAACAAACTCTATATAGGATAAACAGAAAATAATCCAGAGAAAAAGCATTAGTATTAGGGGGATCAGGAAAGGTTTCCTGTAGAAGATGGGATTTTAGTTGGACCTTTAAAGAAGTCAGGGAAGCCAAGGCAAACATGACCAGTGAGTGCAGGAGGAGTGTTCCCAGGAAGGGACTGCAAGGAATAACTATTCACATTACAAAGAAGAACAATTTGGAAGCAATGGTCCAGGCAATATAAATTCTCAACACCTTATACACTTTACTTAACTCAATGCTCAGTTTCTTTATTCCTACATAGGGCAGTTGGCACAGTAGACAGAGTGCTGTACTTGGGAGTCAAGAGTTCTAATTTGGCTTCTAACACTTTCTAGTTGTGTGACCCTGGGCAGGTCACTTCTGTCTCAGTTTCTTTACTGTAAAATGAAGGTGATCAAAGCAACTACCCAGGGTTGTTGTGAAGATCACATAAGATAAGATAGGTAAGGCCCTTTGCAAACTTCCAGTGCTATATAAATGCTAGTTATTAAGATGTTCTCTGAGATCTCTTACAACTCTTAAGTCTTGTGATAGATCATAAAAGGTAGGAAGAGAAGGGTATACTGAAAGGTCCTTGAAATCAGGTCAAGAACTACATTGCTGGGGGCAGCCAGGCGGCACAGTGCATAGAGCACCAGCCCTGAAGTCAGGAGGACCTGAGTTCAAATCTGGTCTCAGACACTTCCTAGCTGTGTGACTCAGGGCAAGTCACTTAACCCCAATTGCCTCAGCAAAAAGCAAAAAAAAAAAAAAAAAAAAAAAAAGAACTACATTGCCTATCCTGGTGTCCACAATGCCTGGCACACAGTAGGAACTTAACAAGTGTTCAAAAGAATGAAGTAGAACAGGAACAGCCCAGAATAAGAGCCAAATAAATCCATCTCAGCAAAGTATAAAAGAAAAATTATTTTGGGAACTGTTCTGATTTAAGGTTAATCTGGATATTGAATTAAAGAAAAAATTCTTATACTATTTGGAACCAAGCTATATTATTACCACAGGTAAGCAAACATTTGCAATCACTTAATTTTGAAAACCATAAGTAACATTATTTCCAAATTTATCAAGTCTTTATGTTATTTGTGCAAATATGGGTTGTACAATTTCAGACAGTCTAGGATCATTCAACATGATGGTGGGAAATTACTTAAAAAACAAATGCCCCCAAATCTGAGGAACTATAATATTCAAAATAAGATTCCTAAAATGAAAGTTTTAAAATAACATATTCAAAAATTAATAGTATTTTATACAGAAATAAGAAGAAATAATAGAAAGGGAAACTGCATTCAAAAGAACTACAAAAGGCAGAAAATATCTAGGAATTAATCCATTAAGCAATCCCCAGTATCTCTACAACTTCAATAACAGACTATTTGTTAAAGTAATAGAGAATGACTTAAAAGATGGCCCAGTACATGCTCATGGCTGGGCCAGGCAAATGTAAAGGAAAGGCAACAGTATGACTGAAATTAATTAACAGATTTAATGCTATACCAAACTACCAAGGGGACATTTTACAGAACAAAATAAAGAGAAAACCCCTTTCAGACCTCAAAATATTATAAACCAGTTGGAAAAAAAAAAGTCACAAAAGCTTTTTGGTACAGGTTAAAAAACAGAAGTGTATATGAATGAAACATACTAACAAACAAGCAGAAACAAGTGAACTCAATTACTTCGTGTTTTGATAACTCTTAACACATAAATTGCCTAGGAAGGTAGCTCTGTATTTAGCAACAATTCCTGGAGAAAACTGGAAGGTAGCCTGGCAAAAATTCGGCTTAAATCACTATCTTTATTTAAACAAGAAGTGTTAGTGCCATTCACCTATATAAATCCTCCTTCATAAATAAAGGCAAACAGTCTGCTAAAACAAGTATTTTCTACCCTTTGGCTGTGATATCCCATCTCTCAACCAAGAGGGAAGTGACCTGTATCATCTCTGGAACCAAAATAGGTCCCAGCAATTTTATAGCTAATCTGAGTTTCAATGCCTCTCTCTTGTTTTTATCCATATTCTTTAAAGGCCGAATGAGTAATATGTAGAGTGCAGGACTTATAAGTCAGGAAGACCTGGGCTCAAATCCTGCTCCAGACAAATACAAGTTGTGTGACTGAGCAAATTAGACCAATATCTTACATGTAGACCACAGTAAACTAACAACAGAAACGTGACCAGAATATTAAAGCTCATCTCATTTAAAAAAAAAAAAAATCAGGAGAGAATCAGGTCATGGTATTTTTCACAGCTATATTAGGGGTTGCATTCTTGACCAGAATGGAGAGAGGCAATCACTAAAGACAAACTAGATAAATGATAACATTAAAATCAAAAAAAGTTTGCAGGTGCAAAATTAATATAAATAAGGGAGGTGAGTTGACTGGGGAAATAAATCCGTATGTCTCTGTGAAAGGTTTGATATCTAAAACATAAAGACAACTAACAAGTTCTCAGGATAAAAGCCATTTAAAAACAATAAAAAAGGCATTTATATAGTGTCTACCATATGCTAAGCATAAACTATGCTAAGTACTTTAAAAATAAAATCTCATTTGATCCTCCACAACCCTTCAGGGAGGTAGGTGCTAGCATTACTCCTATTTTGCAGATGAGGAAACTAAGGCAAACCAGGTTAAGTGACTTGCTGAAGGCCTTACATCTAATCAATGTTTGAGACTGGATTTGAACTCAGGTTTTCCTTACTCCAGACCCAGCACTCCTCCTGACCACCCCATGCCTACATTTCACAATAGATTAAGTTAAAGGACATAAAGAATTGTCAAAAGAATAAAAACAACCTCGAAATTTCATCTCAAACATAGTAAAAATTTGCAAGGATAATTTTTTTTAAAAAAGGGAAGTGATTCTTGGAAATGTTATAGGAATAATGCCATGTACATTATTGCATGCTTGATGGAATAGTGAATTGACAGAATAATTCTAGAAAGAAAAAAGGAATCATGTACAGAAAGTAACTAAATGCTCATATTCTTAAAGTCAAAAATTTTACAACTAGGAACAGCTTCCCAATTCACCATCCCAGGAAACTCGATGACAAAAGCTAAGGCTCCCTACACATAATGTTTAGAGTTTCATTTTTGAAAGTGCCCAAGAGGGGCGGCTAGATGGCACAGTGGATACAGCACTAGCCCTGAAGTCAGAGGAGGACCTGAGTTCAAATGTGATCTCAGACACAACACTTCCTAGCTGTGTGACCCTGGGCAAGTCACTTTAACCCCAATTGCCTCAGCAAAAAGAACTGGGCAGGAAATAGCTAAGCAAATTGTGGCACATGAATGTAACAGAATATTACTCTGCTTATATCAAGTAATTATGCTAAATATAGAAGCAGTATGAGAAGACTCAGATGTACTGATGCAAAGTAAAGAAAGCAGAAACAGAACACCAAGTAAATCCCTTATAAATGGAGAAAACAATCAAAACTGGGGCTAACCTTAGTTCCCCAATGCCACCAATAAGCAATGAGCACCTGCATCTTCCCTCTCTTCCTTTTTTGCATGGAGGGTAGAAGAACCATTGGAATAGAATACTATCATATAATCAGGCTCTTGGTTAGTTTTCCTCAAGGTTTCTCCACCCCTCTCCCTCTTGACTTAGTCAAGAGGGATGGCGTATAACCATGCATGAAAAGGTTCTCATTTCACCTACTACAGTAAAAGAGCATTAATTTGACCAGAGTTCTCCCAGTAACTGAAACTTCCATAAAGATAAACTAATAACTGACAGTTTCTAGTAGTAATACTGAAGTATATCTTCTGAAAAAGGAGAGTGTATGTAAAGCTTAGTGTTTGGTCAAATTATTACTACAAATCAAAGCTTTTAAATTCAGTAATTTTAAATATTACAATGTTATTTTTTTCTAATTCAATGAAAACAGCTAATATACATATTTTATGTGATAACTATTAAAAACACAGTATTTTTGAAAAAGTACAAGTATCCTTACCTCAACTATGACTGGCAACATTTATCGTGTATTTATGTAGTGACTAATTTCTTCTTCAAAACAAAGCCTAACAACTTCTGTTTGTATTTGCAAAGATGAAAGATCAATACCATATGTGTAAGGTAATCAATGATTCATATAAACATAGGTTATTATTTACCATTAAACCTGCTTTCTATAGGCAGTAGTAGATGCTACATGCTAATCATGGCCATTACCTCCCTATTCCTGGACAACATGTAGCAATCTTAAGACAGCATTGCCTTTTCTGCCCTAATGATTCATTGAATTTGCAATGTTTTTCAAGGGTATTTTTTTTTTTAGTCCAAATCTAAGATTATAACAATTATCTCTATTACATCTTGTTGAGATTAGAACTATGTGCCTATGAATTAGTCTTCCTTTTATGCTGCATACTAATCAGATCACATCTAGATAATAGTGATCAGTTGTGAGTACCCCAATTTCAGGAAGGATACTGATACAAGTTAAAGAGCATCCAGTAGAAGCAAATGAAGAATGATAATGTGTCTCAAGCTCATGTTATATGAGGACTGGTTGAAGAAACTGGGAATATTTAAATATGATAAATTCAGCCTTGGGAGCAATATATAATAGCTGCTTTAAACAGTAAAAAGCTTTTCTGTAGAAGTAAAAGACTTGTTCAGGTTAGCTTTAGAGGGTAAAACCAGCAGGAATAGAAAGTTATGAATAGGCCAACTGAGTTCTGATATAAGAGCTTATCATGCAGGGCTAAATGTTATATATAACATATATAAATATATATATATATATAATATAGACATAGTAAGTATCATAAATGTGTCTACAATGTATTTGATGTAAGGGCTAATAATTAAAACTATCCAAAAGTATGGTACTTCTGCATCTAGAATCTAGATTCTCCCTTACTCCATCAAGGATTTCTGGCAAATATTAGATAACCAATCATTGAGTTTGTGGAAGGTTTTCTTCTCCAGGAAGAGATCAGAAAAAAATGGTCTTTGAGGTAACTTCAAACTCTGAGATTTTTATTCCCTTCCTAACATTGAAAAGACTAGTAATTATCATAATAAACTCAAAGCAGAATTTGTCTTTAAATATTACATTTTAAAATAAACAATAGAATTCCAACTTTAATTATTTTTGAACTGGTTGGATTTTGACAAAGACTTTAGCAATCCTCAATAAGTACAAATACTTGAGTCTTCAGGAAAGACAACATGTAGAATAAATTTTACAGAAGTATGATCAACAATGGCCAAAATTAGAAAGCCATGAGACCTGTAACAAAATCAACACTTAGCCTATGAGGATGACTATACTGTCTCTAAGCATAAATTAATTCCATTTTAAGCCACCTGTGATTTCTGACATATCCACATTTCACTCTAATTTGCAGTCTTCACCTAAAATTGTCCTTGGATCCATGTCATAAAATCACCTTCTGAGTGAGACTGAAGGTCATTCCAGAATATCAATAACTAACATCTCCTGGATGGGGCCATATTAAAAATGGATCCGCTTCACAACAAATTTGATTACATCAGAGTTTTAGTAAGACTCCAATATTTGTAGCATCTTCTATCAACAAAGTGAAAATATGTGCCTCTGAAATAAAATGAAAGAGGTGCTTAAAGGGGAAAATAGGAAGACTTCATTTTCAATAGACTAAAGACAAGAGTATCCACTTCATATACTAATGGGCAAATTACAAAAAAAATGGAAAATTCTTGTGTCTGAAAATCTAAATCAAAAGATCAAAAGTAGTTTAATGTTGCAAGGATGTTCAATCTTATTTAAACAGTACTTAAAATTTAGGGAAACAATTTACCAATTACTTTAATAATAAAAATATATGCATTTGTTTGAAATCAAATGCTCACATTTTTATACCTGCAGCAAAACACAATCTATATTATACTATTCAATTTGCTCATGTTAGAAATTGATTTTCATTAAGCTATTAGAAAAATTAAAGGAATATATCTTTTAAGGTGTTAATTATGAGTAGCATCTGTGCTGAGGAAGATTGGTTTACAAAATACATTAGCAAGCAAAAATGTATTCAGACTAATTAAACAGAAGTTCATTTAAAAAAAGTCTTAAAAATCAGGCACATAAATTGTGTGTATTTACATATGCAGATGTATAATAAAACCAAGAAACATTTCTAATGTTTAGAAATCTATTTATTAAATTACCATTTACGTTTGTCCCAGCAGATATATATAGATACACACATATTCCAATACAATGCATCCTTCTGCCCATCCTGAAGAGAACATATCTTCCTTTAAAAGCTACATCTTTTCAATATGAATTATACCCACAATTATAATAAATTAACTTGATGCAAATCTAAATCTCTCTAATATCAAAGAACACTATCATTTAATAATAACAAAAAATAGGAACATGTATTTTAGCACCTATACATCTATATGTGTACCATAAGTACTTGCAAACAAATATTTTTTCTAACCTTCCCCTTCCAGAATATAATCTTAGGTTGAAAATATTCAGGTTTTAATTATGCTTTTAGTCTTTTTCCATCCTTCCTCAGTTTCTTTTTCTTTTTTTTTAAATGTATTTCAATATCTTAAACTGAGAAGAAATTTCAAACTACCAAGCTTGTCTGTATATTTGTGAAAATGCAGAGACTACTAGAAAACTATAAGAGAACAGTAAAACATGTTTAGGATGAGTTTTCTGAAATTATTCTTATCCAAAATATTATCATGTGTGAATCAGTAAAACATTGTACATAGACATATTTATAGGTAAATTATACACAAAAATCTATTTTGATACCTATATATAGTTAAAATAGTTAATATGTACTACCAGTCTCAATAAACAAAGCTAATTCTATCCCAGTTGCTATCTTCGGCTTACATAGACTATCTTCATTCAACAAACGTCTATTGGGTGCTTCTTTCAAAAACCCTGTGCTAACAAGGTTATGAGCCAGATTACAAACTCCAGGTATGACAAGACACTTGGCCTCATGAAGCTTAAAATCTAATTGGGGGGTGGAGGTAGGCCCCCACAACCACGAAGATGGAAATGAATAGAAATTAATTTTATATAAGTGCATTAAAGTGTTATAAAACAAAGTGTTATGAGAGGTCTGAATAGGAAGGTCATACTCAATAATGCATATTATAATATGACAAGAAGTAGACAAGACTAATCTTTCACCTAAGTTATCAAATGAGGGGAGTAAAATTTTATCCATGAGATAAAAACTGAGGTTGTATAGATATTTATGGTCTTGAAAGCCAATGAATAGGATTAAAAAATGTAAATACACTGACAGCAAAATATAAAAACATGAACATGAGATTGTCTAGAATGAACAATATTATTTAAGAATTGTACATATATAATATGAGTAAACAAGTGCTTAATTACCAATTCACAGTATTCCAGAAGCAGTGAGGAATAGTTGGGTTTGGATGACTTCTGACTGTGTGATCAAGGGCAAGTCATTTAATCTTTTGTAAGCCTCAATTTCTTTCCCTTGTATATGGGGAAGATAATATTTCTTGCCCTATTTACCTTCACAAGTCTGTAGGGAGAAAAAGTGTTTCTGTACTCTATATGCTGTGATGTATTATTCAAAAATATATAGTGAAGTTCATAGTGCAAATTCTAACTTTGGATTTTCCTCTAATTCGGGTTTTGATGGGGACATCATCTTTACCTGCCCATGAAATCCAATTGTAATAAAACCAGCAATTTCTAAAACTTAAGTTAAAAACAAAAAAAAAAAACCAACTATTTCAGTCTGTAACCCTAAATACTTTATATATACTGTATATGGAAAGCATAATTTAGGATGCAATTTTAAAGAAATAAAACTACCCCTAGCTAGACGTTTCTCTTGTGAACAAAAGTTATTCTTAAATGAAAATTTCTGTGGAAATCTTGAAAAAAATTGTCATTTTGTCCATATACATACCAAACAACTTAAAAAAAAAATCAACTGAGCACTAGTAACAATGCTGATTAAGATTTCTAAAGTATTTCACCTTTATGATGCAGCTAATTTCCTTTTATTTCTTCTCCTCAAAACTAGTACAACCTTTGCTCCAAAGATTAAAATTATATATATATATATATGTAATATACATTTGCATCTGCGTAGGTATATGTAAATAATCAAACAAACCAAATAAAATGCAGTCTAGAACCTGTTCCTACACTCCAGTTAACAACCTGGCTCAACTAGCATTTCCCACAAATCTACAAGTCTGAACCACAATCCCTCCCCCCATGGAAAAAACAGGGAATAAAAATAGGAACACATATTTTAGCACCTATGAAACAAAAGAATTATTTCTCTCTATAACCACTTACATCTTATGTATATTTACAATGAAATTTCAGTAATCAAAAGTTTTTTATAAGTGAAAAAGCTCAATACCACAAAACTCAAACTGAAGCTCAACATCGGTAACTATCAAACAATTGATACTCAAAAACTCCTACTCTGAAATTAACAATTCTGATTAAAGGGAAATTATATTGTCAAGAATAACACACTGAAGGCAGGGAATTTTTAGTTAAAAGGTGGAGTTCTGTCCTTAACTCACCCATCTGTGACTCATTTTTGCAGAGCGAATGGTGAGAAATAACAGTGACTGTTCAAGGATCCTTGCAGTTAACACCCAAAACAAAATCACAGCAGAAATCCACCCAGAATGATGCCTATCTGGTATCATCCAAAGTAAGGTTAAAAATCCGGAAGTTCCCTGAAGTAATAACGTTCCAGAAAGCCCATTTCAGCTCTTATCTAGGAGCCCTCCAAGGTGCCGGCCCCGGAGCGCAGCGCCAACCGCGCCCGAGCGGTCCACGACTGCCTGGCCCGGGTGTCCGTCTCGCTGGCCGCTCAGGCCAGTAGCGCTGCTCCGGGGCCGCCGCACACCTCGGGCGGTCGCGGAGGCCCCGCATCCCCTCACGTGGCTGGGCCGCCCCCGGTTACAGCCCAGTGGGCAGATGACAGTTTCGCCCGGGCCAGGCCGCGGGCGGGCTTCACTCTCCGGTAGCACAAAGACAGGAATCCTCCAGGATGGCCCACAGGTGGGGAGCCTTCCCGGCACGGCCTCCGCTGCGCCGGCAGGGACGACGCTCCCACCGCACAGCGACTTTATCCTAATACCGAGTGACACAAACACAAGTCACACATGTCACGGAGAAGGCGAGGCGGAGAACGAGCAAGAATGTGTGGCCCGGGGAGGGGCACGCAGCCGGGGGGGGCCGCGCCCACGGCGCCGCGGGGCCGGCCGAGGAGCTCCGGCCGCGCCCGGGGTCCGGAGGCTCGCGGGCCCCGAGCAAGACCCCCTCCTCCGAGAATGTCCCACAGCCCCCGCGCCCAATCTCGTCTCCGATCTGGCCCGGGCGCGACGGTAGGCGCGGGCTTACTCTACAGGTCCTCAGCAGCAGTAGGGGGCCCCGGGTGCTGTCCCCTCCGGAAGGATGGATCCTTTCTCTGTATCCACCAAAGCCAAGGGCGCAAGTGACAAGGGGGAATAAGGAGGAGGTCCTCAAATAAGAGGCCGGGAAGGAAGACGAGAGGAGACAACCGAAACTCTGCTCCCTCCCCCCCCCCCCGGGCAGTGGGGGTCCCGGAGCTCTCAAGGTCACGGTCGAGGGGCGCTCACCTGTCCCACCCCGGCACCATGGCGCAGGGGCCAACTCCGAGGACCGCCCGCGGTCCGGCGTGGGCAGCAGGAAGGAAGGCAGCGCCCACCCGGCCCCGGCCCCGGCTGCAGGAGCTCACTGCCAGCCCGAGCAGAGCCCATGGAGGGGGCAGCGCGGCCCGCCCCGGCCC
>JAJPUD010005465.1:0-23467 GCA_023553655.1 Myrmecobius fasciatus
GATCCGCCCTTTATCAAAGGCAGATCTGCCAAAGCACCTGCCCGCAAGCAGAGCAAATTGGGCCAGGCGTCTCCCAGGGGCTTCCTGGGTGCCCAAAATCTGCCCCTCTATCACAGCCCTGACTTCCGCCCAGGCTGGAGTCTGATTGCGACCAGCAGCCGATTTCCCCTGAGGCTAACCTTCTCTGGAGTTTTTTCAAGGTAGATCTTTGATAGAAGTGCGTTGTAGTCCAAATGCTTAGCGGGGCCCTCACTCAGAAACCAGTTGGAAGGCTTACTTTGTCTGGGTTTGAGGGAATGTCCCAGGAGTTCACAGAGAAAGCTGTTTGCAGTTCGCCATCTTGGCTCTGCCCCCTAATTAATCAATTTAAAAAGAAATAGTACACATAGTGGTGCAATGCAATTGATCAACAGCCTTCTAATATTTTATGATCTAAGAAGACATTTTTAAACACAAAAAGACTTTGAAGGAAAACAATATTTCTCAAGTTCCAGTGAGAAAAAAAATGTTCTGTAGGAAAGGAAGAAAGAAACAAAGAATCATGGGCCTTAGTCTGTAACCCTTAATGAATTTCAGTCACATAAGATTTACCTCAAGATGATTCATGTAATTCATGCCATGTTGGTTCCAGAATTCATTTTTTGCTGAAGAGGATAGTAGACTGAAATGTTTAAGGATGGCTAAGTGCAGAAAGAGGAAAACATTTCATAGATATTGACAATATATTGTTTTGCTTAATGATACTTATTGCTTAAAAAAAGACAGATTCTATTTGGGGAGAGGGCAAGTTAGAGGGTTATGAGATTGAAATAGAAAAGAAGAAAAGGAGAAAAAAGAATCAATGAAACATTTCAATAATATACAGAAGAAAGCAAACAAAAATGCAGGTGACAGAGGAGCAAGTCAGTTTTATTCTATCATATTGAATTTAATGTATATTTCAGCAACTCTGCCTAATGAAATAGCACAGTTTTGCATAAAATTCTCTTTCCTGATCCTTATTTATTAAAGTGTTCATCTTTGCAAACATTTTTTGAAATTCATAATATAAATAATTTTTAAAATATCTAAGAATTGTTGATTCTTTTTAAGTATGGAAAAATAAGCTTAAGTCTTTCCCCTATGCCATAGAAATTGTTTCAGTTGTGGTTTTGTTTTTTTAATCAGATGGAATAAATCATAAGAGAGTTGGGCAAAGTTTAGTTTATCACAAATAAAGAAAAAATAGAATTGAAAGGTTGCTTGGGAGTTAAAAAAAAAAAGCTCTTCACCATCCAGAGAACTTGGAGAGTTTCAGTGAAAATACAAATTATTCCTATTCCAAGGGCAATTGTAACCTATCCAGGATGTTGGACACAGCAGGTTTGGATGGTTTTCAAGTGAATAAATTCTTATTGATTTTTCCTAAAAGGAAGAAGGCAAGATAGATTAGTATTTATGGGAATTAAGATGTAGTTTTATCATTATTTAATCAAAAGTTCATCTATAACCTCCAGAAAGATTTAAATGAAGGGCTATAATTTAGCTCATCAGATTCTTTACTCATGAAAATTTACCTCAGCTCAAGTAATTAATTACAGTTTACACATTTAAATAAGAGTTACAATTGTTAGAGATTTCTCAATAAAGAGAGCAAAAATAACATTTTCCTCTATGTCCTTAAAATGGTATTTAATTCTTTGATAAAGATGCATATGTTAATGATACATTAAATGCTTCTTTAATAAGAGTTCTCTTTGAAATAGAATGTATAAAATTCTTTATTTTCTTTCCTTGTTTCTTTGTTTTCCTTCCTTCCTTCCTTCTCTCTTTCCTTTTGTCCTTTTTTTTCTTTCTTTCTATCTTTCTTTCTTTTCTCTTTACCTTTTTTCTACCTTTCTTTCTTTCCTTTTTTCTACCTTTCTTTCTTTCCTTTTTTCTACCTGTCTTTCTTTCTTTCTTTCTTTCTTTCTTTCTTTCTTTCTTTCTTTCTCTTTCTTTCTTCCTTTCTTTCCTTCTTTCTTTCTTTCTTTCTTCCTTCTTTCCTTCTTTTCTTTCTTTCTACCTTTCTTTCTTTCTTTCTACCTTTCTACCCTTCTTTCTACCTTTCTTTCTTTCCTTCTTTCTTTCTTTCCTTCTTCCTTCCTTTCTTTCTTCCTTCCTTCCTTGCTTCCTTCTTTCCTTCCTTTCTTTCTTTCTACCTTTCTACCCTTCTTTCTACCTTTCTTTCTTTCCTTCTTTCTTTCTTTCCTCCTTCCTTCCTTCCTTCCTTCCTTCCTTCCTTTCTTTCTTTCTACCTTTCTTTCTTTCTACCTTTCTACCCTTCTTTCTACCTTTCTTTCTTTCTTTCTTTCTTTCTTTCTTTCTTTCTTTCTTTCTTTCTTTCTTTCCTTCCTTCCTTCCTTCCTTCCTTCCTTCCTTCCTTCCTTCCTTCCTTCCTTCCTTCCTTCCTTCCTTCCTTCCTTCCTTCTTTCCTTTCTTCCTTCCTTCCTTCCTCCTTGATTTCTTTCTTTCTTCCTTTCTCCACTAATGAAATTGAGTTATTTTAGGGACATATCAGTAACCCAATTTTTAGAGAATCTTCCAGCCTTGCAATAAAAGGCTGTTGATGAATCTGCAGCAATAAAGGAAGTGACCATGTCAAACTTTTAATGAAAACAAATCCTCTCACAAAAAAGACAGGAAACATTCTCCCCCACAAATGGAATAATGGAGCTGCACAGATAAATTCACTAATGCCATTTCAACTGTATAAATTGCTGACTAAATAAATCACACTTAAGAAACAGCTGAATAATTATCAAATATTATGAATCCTTAGAAAACTTATTTGCATATTAATAGACATTTATAGCCATAATTCCTGTAACACCCTGGTAAAATAATAAACATGATTTATTCCATTAGTGATTCAGGTTGACTTATATAATGAACAATAAAAAGACATTTAAATGACTGAAAATAAGTATTTTCTTCAGTGCTACAAAATTTGCAGTTCTAAATGATGAAATGTGAGGATTAATCAAAGATACTAGCAATATTCAGCCTAGAGAACAGATTTGAGGATAGACAGATTTCATAGCTGTTTTCCTTAGGAAAAGGAAACAGTCATTTAATTCTTTGTGCTAAGTTATCTTTAGAAACTTAAGAGGTGTTTTAAAAGAGGTAAATATTTTTATCAACTTATTTCCATAATCACAAAACATATACCATAGAATCAATTTTTATTTTGAAAATATTTTAATGGAAAAAAGCAAATGAAATAAATTTTATGTTAATAGTTATTTAAGGAATCTAAGGAAATAATACATGAGTTTAGGTCATCTATAAGTCTATTCAGAGACATGTACTCTTATATGTGCATGTACACACATACATATAATTTCTCATCTATGAACTGTCCTCTTGCAATGCTCTATTTACATCTGGACTCATATCGCCAATTTGCACTGAAGGTGGTTCCTAAGATGGGGAAGCTCATGTCTAAAGTTTTAATAGAAATGTATTAGATATCTACCTACTAATATTGCATCTCACAAGCCCCAACTTTAGTGATTCCCCTTAAGGGTCAGTCACCCAATAGACTCAATCAGCTTTTTAGAAAAGACATTTATTTCAGTAGCATATAAAAACAGTGGTTATGAAGAACATCTTCACCTTCTCTCACCCTCCCACAAATAACAACAACAACAACAACAACAACAACAACAACAACAACAACAACAACAACAACAATAACAACAATTGGCTCTCACTCCTGCACAAAAACACAAAGGCAGTAAGGGAAAGGAAGAATGGACAAGAATTTTAAGTTTAATGATATTCAGACATACACACAGAAAATACACTTGACCTAGGTCACTCATGATTCTAGAACAATGAGACCATTTTGGAATCAATTGGAATTGTCTCAGAGAAACCTGGGAAAGATCTTTGCTTAAAAAATCTCCTATTGTATTTTGGTCCCTCACAAGTCCTCTTTGTCCTGTGTGTAGCACTTTATCCAGATGATTCTGGAAGAAAGACTGAGACTTTGCACAGTTTGCTTCACTTAAATCCAATTCACTTTCAAGTCAATATATCACCTTCCTGATATCATTGATCCTCTACAAGGAAAAACAAAATAACTATATGGTGACTACCCTATTTATACTTCCTATTGGGATTTAGGAAAGTGAATAACTGGGATAAATGATAGAGAGGATGCTTGTGACCTAGAGGAATATTCATTGGGCTTCTAATTTCTTCCTATCTAATTTCTCTAAAGAAGTCTCAGGTCCCTACAGAGGAAGTACACAGAATTAAACATCCCTTTATGCCCAAGATTCTACCCTCTTTACATTTCAATGTCTTTCTTTTTGCCTCTTCCAGAAGTCTTATGTTGGTAGTTCTCAAGGAGTCACCCTATTATCATTATGTTATGAAAAATGATTAGTGGTTTATTCTGACATATCTGAATTTTTCTAGTGAAAATTTTACACAGCACATGTACAAATGGATTTAAAACAAAATTTCCAAAATGCAGTTGATAGCCTTTTAATATTGTGTTCACATTGTATCTTCCTGGGCTACTAGAGGTTTAAACTTTAGAATTCATTGTATGACATAGGAGATGCTAAGACAGGACTACCCAGTGTGGTGTACCCCTAGGAGAGAAGGTGCAATTCTCTGTGAGCAAAGAAGAATTGAATTGGTTCAGAAGTAATGGGGGATACACAAAGTTAGGGAAGTCACCCCCATATATTCACAGGGACTATTTATGTTCAATCTGTGGCAGAGCATTCTGAGCTTGTATTAATATGATGCACACAGTCAGACACACTGGAACTGAACTCTAACATAGTGATATCATTTTGGTCATCTGTGAGAATGAAGGACAACCCCCCAAAATCAATCCAAACTAATCAAACTATCTCCTTTTTCCAATAAACCGATCCTTATTCTTTCCTCCCCACTTTATATTTTTAGTGCTAATGCTAAACATTTGGATCCATTAAGATACATATAATATTTCATGTTTTTTTTCAAAATAATCAATTCATATCATTTTCCAGTGTCCTTCTTAAGTTTATTCCAAAGATTTTTTCCAATTCTATCAATCTATATAAACTTTTCCATTCTTTAAATCCATCCATACTTAGTACCGGTGTTGCATTTTTTTTGTCAATTTAATCACACTTAAATTCTGCATAAGCATTTGATATAGGATTTCTAAAAGACTTTATGCAGTTTTAATCTATTAATGCATAAAAGTTGCACAGGATAATTTTGGGCATCCTGTATTATTAGGTAAATATTTACTGGGAATATTTCCTTTTCCATCAAGAAGATTTTAAGGCCCTTGATGGCAACGCTATATTGCAGACAAAATGAAGACAGAATGTTGTATTGGAAATAACACTAAGATCACCTTTATTATTAAAAAGCTTCATAAATATAGACAACTTGATGTTTTAAGCCATAGCTCCTTTTTATATTAATTGATTGGGTTGGTCTAAATGATCTTTAACCCACTTCCAAAGTATGGGATTATAGATTTCTATTATTCTTGATTACTATTTCACCCAAATTAAGTCTCTTGATCACACAACATATGATGGGTGGGATAGAGGTATTTCTGACTATATCTCCTTACATGGCAGTCTCTAGGCTATCACCATTAAGAATTCCCTGAAGAAATATATCATGAGACATTTTGCCAATCTTTGCATCATGAAAAATAAAGAATAACAAAATAATATATCAGTAATGGGTCTGTGATACTAGACCATTAATATCATAATTCTTGACATAATTTTTCTCACTATTCATTTTGATCAGATTAACTAATGAGTTATTATTTCTTGTTAATCTTTTCAAAGGACTAATTTTCAGTTATGAGTTCTTTGGCCTTTATATCTTCTAATTCATCTACTCTCCTTGAATTTTGAGATTTTCTTCATATGTCTTTATTTTATGGGGTTTTTTATTTGATGATTCCTAATTTTTAAAAATATATTTGTTTCTTTTTTATTATATTAATTCATGTTCTCAGATACATAGTTTTTTTTTTCTGAAGACTACCATTTTGTGTGATCATTATTATTCTATTTCATATAGTTATTAACTCTTTCTTTGATTTTTTTTCTTTCCTTCACTTGCTATTCAGGGTATTTGACAACACTTGATCTCTTGTCTTAGCCATTAGTCATTAGCAGGTTTGGGGTCAGGGAGGACCACAGTCCAGCCTTCTGGAATGGATCATTAGACATTTAAATCTGATACCTGTTTTGCTCTTCTTCATGGTTCAAGCCCATCTTCTTATTAAATAGTAGGGAATCATAGCTGTCACATGATGGCATCATTTTATTTCCCTTGACTTCAACTGTCATTATTTTTTTTTCTTTTATTTATCTGTATATGAGAATATTTTCTCTTCTGATAAAATGTAAGCTCCTTGAGAGCACAGACTTTTCTTTTTGTCTTTTTATTCCAAGTGCCTAGTACAGAGTGCTAGCCTGTATTTTTTACAAAGTAAAGTGCTTAATCAATTTCTTAATATTTATTCAGTCTTCGTTCTTTGATGGGAAATAAACTTATGCAATCCTCCTTCAATGCAGGATTCTGGATAGTTTGGCCCATCAACTAATTTCTTCTACTTTGTTTTAGAAACTCTTCCTTCCCTAATACTTACAATTCAGAAGTAATCTGCCAAAATGAAACCCCCTTGTGAAATAACATTTTCTACTTTCTTTTGCCAAGCCACTCTCCCATTCCCCATTTACTATTCCTATCCTACTCTGCCTCTATTTCCACTGTGTCTTTCAAAACCCTTATTATGTCTTAAATGTTTTTGTATATTTCTTCTCCTCTTCTGTCTCTGTCTCCATGTCCTCTGTCTGTCTATCTCTCCATGTCTCTATCTCAATCTGTCTGTTTCTTTCTACACACACACACACACATATACACACACACACACACATATGTATATATATATATATGAAGTCCTGCTCTCCTCAAAGCATATTTCATTTACTAGTATAATTTAAGTTCCTTGAGAATCTTTTAAAAAATTTTTTCTCTTTGTTTTCCCAATACCTACTAACAAATCCTGCACATAGCAGGGTCTTAATGAAATCATGTTGGATTAAATAAAATTATTTTTCAATGTCAGGGTTCAGTAAAAGCTAATAAACAGAGGTTAGGGGATCTTAAAACTGTTCCTTAATGAAAGTGACTTGGAAAGAGCAACTGGTGTATTGTTTTTTTGTTTGTTTGTTTTGTTTTGTTTTGTTTTGTTTTTTTACTTCATTGTAGTCATCACCCAAATGCCATCTTTTGTAAGACATTTGGAAAATCCATCCACAACTTTCATCCAATCCAAACCCATTATATTATCCATATAATTCATTTTCCCTTGAAAACTACTATGCAAGTGAGCAAACAAAAAATGTTTTGTATCAAAATGTTTCATTTTTAAGATGTTATTAACCACATCCCCTTATAATGGCATTTATGTCAGCTTCCCTGGCTCTGGAGCACTTGGTACCTGACCTCATTTCATTGTTTCTAGAAGATGGATACAGTTAAAGGCTTCTGTGATAATGAGATTTCTGAGCAGCAGCTCTCTGCCAAGAATTCATAGGAAGATGGGGGAAAGCTGCTTTTGTGTTAGGAAACTCTGAAAATGAAAAGATTCTAAAGCTGGAAGAAAATTTCATATTTTTAAAGTGTTTTCACAGATAGATTTTATAGTTATTAATTCATTTTAATTTAAAAGTTTCAGTCACAGGGTCCTAGCATACAAAACATTTCTTTTTTTCTCTTTTTTAAAAGTTTTCAAAGAATTCTTAAAATCTGATTTTTAGTACTGAAACTGAAGGATTTCTTTTATATGAACTGTATTACTTAGACTGCAAAACCAATTCAAAGCTTTGTGACAGAAGCAAAATCTTTTTTATTAAAAATTCTCCTTTTAAGAATTTGTGAGTTTTTGTTTTTCATTTGTGGATCTCAAACACCCACTCTCCTCTCTGTTTTGGCATCGCTGAGAAGGGAGTCTTTGTTTAATGCTTGTTATAATTAAGGTCACAGGGGACATAAATGTCAAAAAAGATTTGCTGAAGTTTTTAGAAATATATTATAATTTCTTGCTAAAGAATAAAATTTTCTCCCAGACATTGCCCTTGGTTTTGGAAATACATAGAAATTACTTTACTTAGCAGTTTCCTACAACACTATTGCATAATAGATTTTAATTAAGCTTATTAACTCGATGTCCACATCATTCTTATTTCTTTTTCTTTTCCTTTAAGTGTTACAAATTCCCTTTGTAAATATTTTGCTGATCACATTTCTTTTTTAGTAAAAATAAATAAATAGATGTCCTTATCTCTATAAATTAAGGGAAGATACCTTCTACCTTATACATAACTTTTTAATGTTCTTTTAAGTGCTTTTGAGTTTTCTTTTCATTTGTGGATCTCAAACACCTATTCTTCTCTCTGATTTGGCATTGATGGAAGAGAAGTCTCTATCTAATACTCATTATTATTAAGGTCACCAGGGACATAGATGTCAAAAAGATTATAACTTTCTACCAAATAATATTTCCTCCTAACTTCCTTGGTTTTGAAAGCAATCTGGCTTATTTTCAGGTTTGCTAGTTCTAATTTCTGTTTGAAACTAATCCATCATAGTAGACCATTTAAACTTCAATCATGAAGGAGAGAGAGAGAGATAAACAGACAGAGATAGACACTGATACAATGAGACAGATGGAGAGACAGAGAAACAGAATGACAGATAGAAATAGAAAGAAATAGACACAGAAGAGATAGTAGAATTAAATTATATGATCCATGAATTATGTTTTTTTTCAAAGAGACATTCAAATTTTCTTCTTATTGTCTTCTATTACTTTTCCCCTTATCTTTTGAACTCTTTTCTATCTCTCTTTATACCATCATTGTTTGACATAAAATGGAAAGATAAGTAAATTTGAAATCAGTTTTCACTTTCCTCATCTGTAAAATGAATGATTTACATTAAATGGCCATTCCAATTTACAACCTATTTCTGCATATTGATTTGCTAGGGAGTGAACAAAGCTTTTTTTTTTTTTTTTTTTTTTTCTTTCTGGACTTAAGCTTTCACTAAAAATTTCATTCTATTCATTGTTGTCATTATTAATTATACTTATTGAATACTATCTTTCCCATAGTCCACTTTATGGAAAGAGGGTGATATAAGTCACAGAGAAGATCTGGGATTTTTTTTTAATTTGTATTTATTATTTATGTAGACTTTTCTATTTTTACTAATTTTTCTTCAAATTTTGCATTTATTTTGGTTTTGCTAATTTGTCAATCTGTTATTTATTCAAATTTTTCATTTTCTTTTTCTGTTATATTTATCCATATTTGAGGGAGGATCCAATAATTCTTTTCTTATTGCTTGATAATAGTTAGCTTTTCCTTTGTTATACTACATGATAAATAAATGTGTAATAATCAATTGATTATTTTGTTAATGGTACCATAATTCTTCCCCTATTTATCCTTCTTTATATTATAAAATTTTATTTTTGTACTACCTACTAATATGATAGAACTACCACTTTTTTTTGAAATGCTCTTTGGATGTGAGCATAGGACTTAGTCTGAATCTACCTAATTTCCTATTGTAACACGTCTTTCCATGATTTACACAGGAATAAAATGAGAGACTTTGTTAAACATTTACTAAAGTATATGTATGAAAAAGGAAAAGTAAGTTTATCTTGGCATAGACTAATTTGAACCTGTTCTGATGAAGACATTCTGGCTCTTTGCAATTATTGCTTCATTTTCTGAAGGTTCATTCACTAACAGTTTCTTTACCAATAGTCTATAATTTTGTCAGGAATCAAAGTCAAACTCACTGACCTGTAATATACAGACAATACTCTTTCTCTTTTTTTGAAAACAATTGTTCTTTTTAATGTTATAGAATCTCTTTCTTTTCCCTCTATCTTCAAAAAAAATCACAGACAGTGCCTCAGGAGCTCATCTGACAATTCTTTCAATATCCTGCATTGTAATTCATTTGTTCTCACTGAGTTAAACTCCTTTGAGATACTTTTCTTAAAATGTCCCTTCTTTGATTTCAATGCCTTATTAGTTATTTTTGTTTGGATTTTTCTAAAGCTAATATCATTCTTGTTATGGCAAAGAAAACAAAATCAAAATAAAATTTGAACAAAAATGCTTTTTGTGGCATCATCTTTTATCATTGACTCAATCTCCTTCAGCCATTTGTTCCTTATTTATCCTATTCCCTCATCAACATAGCTTTAAAAAATTTATGATGCCTTTGACTTTCTATACCAGTCTCAACTAATTGGGCATTAGATTTCTTGACACATAAGAATCTGCCATTTTGATATATCTGTCTCATAATTTTATATTTATCCTCCATTATCTGCTTTTGCTTCCATCTCTTTTTTTTTAAATTTGTTTAAAAGGTAACTTTGCCATTGAGTTACAACTAAGTTAGACTCTCAAAATTCATTCCCTTTTCCTTTTTTAGATTTCCACAATTTCTTTTTTGAGATCTTTGCATCTCACCAAAACTTTGAATGTAGAAATTTAGTCTATATTTCATCTATCATTAAGGCTGTTAGGTGGCAGAATCAATGAAGTGCTAGACCTGAAGTCAGGAAGAACCATCATCCTGAGTTTACATCCAGCCTCAGACACTTACTATCTCTTCGATCCTAGGGAAGTCACTTTGATCCTACTGGTATTAAGTATCAGAGGGTGTGAACTCAATTGCTCTATTTCCTATTGCAGTGTTCTTTCTGTCATACTACATGCCACTGTTAAGTAAGAATAAAGTACAATATAAAATACGTATATAATAGAAAATGCATAAGAAATGCTGAGTATTTCGATTAAAAAGTCACATTTTCTCAATTTTTGTATTTAATGTGTTCAAATAAATGTAACAGGAAAATATTTATGAGGTAAAAAAAATTCAACTCAAAAGACAGAAATTTTGAAACAGAAGAGTATAAGACTACAACAATGGAATCTCAGGAATGTTTTAAAAACTGGAAGATCTAATTACATATTTACCTTCAGCCAGGAGAGCCACAAAGTATCATCTCTAAAAGAACAACAGAAGTGAATTGGACCATACCTTATATTAGTTGGTAAAGCTACATCATATTTTCAAATTCCTCTGGGGAAGTATTTTTAAATATCTTCCTGGGAACCTATTCTAATATTTAAAACTTCTCATTATAAATCATTCAAAATATTAGAAGAATGATTTAAAGTTCATGTTATACTCATAGTAGATAATGTTATCATAGTGTCATTAATATCACAAGAATGCTGTGTTGTTATTCTTTCTTTCTGTGTCTCTGTCTCTATATCTATATATCCATTTATAGATATTAAGTTTCAATTTTATAGTTGAGTACTTCACTGATGAGTCATCATAAAGTTATTATTTTTTTAAGTTAAAAACAATTTCTCTTGAGTTTTAATCTTCTACATTTTAATTTAAAAAGTGCATCTTAAACTGGATGTACCAAAGAAAATTATACATTTAGAATGCTGGCATTAAAGTAATAATCAGACCATGTGAGAGTAAAGCAAATTTTCCCAAAAGTTTCCTGATATTTAAAAGTTGATGTATTAATTCATTTGTATACTTTTTGCCATTTTCTTAAATTTCCAAAAATATAAATAAAAAAGAAAATCTGCCATCTGCTTTTCAAATCCTTTTATTTCTTTCATCTACAATCATTAACATATTAAAATATCATTTCAAATGATACAATAATATTCATCTTTTTTTTCCTACAGAATGATATGCTAAAAGACATGTTCCAAAAGATTCAAAAAGAATCATGGAAACCATAGGATTTACTGAAATACTCTATTCTGAAAAACATTGGGAATGATGTAATTAATAAGGTAGTGCTTCTCTTCTAATTATCCTTTCAAGAGTGAAGTATTCAATGTGAAAATTTGAAAATGGATGCCATTAAGATTCTGGG
The DNA here is from genome assembly GCA_023553655.1 of Myrmecobius fasciatus. Lineage (NCBI taxonomy): Eukaryota > Metazoa > Chordata > Mammalia > Dasyuromorphia > Myrmecobiidae > Myrmecobius > Myrmecobius fasciatus. The sequence goes on from JAJPUD010005465.1 coordinate 12,008, forward strand.
TAGCTTGGGTAGAAAAATAAATTCACAGATCAGATTATATTAGATGATCATGTTCTAGAACTCAGTTTTGCTGGGAAGTCATATATTTAGCAACAGTAAATAGGTAATATTGCTTATATAATATTGAATATATAATTATTGTCTAGCATCTGGAATAGCTAATTGCCTTATTTCTTTCAATTCTTTAAATTTCATAATAATATATTATTTTTAGGAATTTAGTGAGACATATAATGATAAGATAGACAAATCAGATTAAAATATATGAAAAAATTTTTAAATATTTATTTACTTTTGTAGTTTTCTCAAAATTAAAATGTCTTCAATTATCTAACTTTAAAACCACTGGCAATATATTTAAGTGTTGTATGTGTCTTCAGGCCAAATTGTTTATAAGAGTGAACATTTCTTCTTACCTAATGAAAATCAATGTAAAGTGGATGTATGCATGTATTTATGTATATGTCTATTTCCAAAGATGACTAAGGAAAAAGGAAAATAACTCACATACTCTAAAATGTTTGTAGCAAGTATTTTTGTGTAGAAAAACACAGGGAATTGCCAGGATGCCCATCAAATGAAGAATCGCTAAATAAGTTTTGGCATATGATTGTAATGGAGTATTTTCATGCTATAAGAAATGATGAGCTCAATGATAAGTAATGAGAAACTCATAAAATAATAAAGAGTGAAATGAGCAGAACCAAAAGGACAGCAATATTGTTTTAAGAATGAATTTGAGTGCATAAATCATTTTCACTATCGTAAATACCCAAAGTAACGATAAAGGAAATATGAAGAAAGATACTATCTGTATCCAGAAAAAGAACTGACACAGTAAGTATATAGAGAATAATTTTACACATACACACACATAAACATATGCACATGAACACCTATTTGTATTTAACTGGTAGCCATCTCTAGGGGGGTGGAAGAAAAAAAATAAATCTACATGATAACTCCATTACATATTTAAAAGGAATAGCAATTTGCACATGATAGATTTGTTTTATGTAAAATCATCTTTTGTATTATTATTATTATAAAATGTATATTTATTCCATAAATTAAAAAGAAAATAAAGTTTTAAAAAGCCAAGAGATGCAATTTATAGACAGTTTTTCAGCAATAGGACCTATTAAGTGAACCTTTAATCAGAAAAATATTTGGAGGGAAATCCACTCATATAAAACTGCTCAAAATGTAGGGGATATGCACCATGAATCCAAAGGTATATGTGCTTTCTAAGATTTACATTTTATATGACTAAGGTTTAAGCCCAGAGAACAACTGGACACTTTACTTAATGATCTATGTTTTAACATCAACCATGTGCAATTTTAGGAGTACAACTCTGAATTGCATCACCTAGAAAGTCTTCCTCATTGTCTGAACTCTTGGAAATAGACCTAGATTGTTTCATAAAGGCAACATTGCCCCATTGATGATATCATAGAAATAAGAAAATAAAAAACAAAAAAGTACTGTTTAAATTATAAATAATCTGGGGGAAAGGAGGACTTTTGATGAACTTTGCCTAACAACATAAAATTCTTAATTGCTTTAAATCAATTTTGTAATATCATGGAAAGATACTCCCAATTGAATGGGAGCCGAAAGCTTGGAGAGGGTGGTTTTAGATAATTGTTAGTCTTTTCTAAAATGTTATTAGTATAAATAATTCAGAGAGGAAAACAGTCAAATCACTTCATTGTAGATAGAATATGCAGTCACAACAATCAGGTTTTTTTCTAGTACTTTTTATTTCATTTTCTAACTGTTGTCACAGCTTTTAAAGTAACTTTAGATAGCTCCAGTTAACATGAAACTACCAGCATAGAAGAGGTATATTGTGTTTCTTATGACTTTCACAAAATATTACCATCACTCTTGTTATGGTTTATCATATTTCTTGAATCTCTTTGAAGAATTCCGGTCACTCCTGGAAGAAATGAGTTCTATATAGAACTGAGAGCTATAAGACTATGAGTGTTGGAAAGAGGATTTATTTCATTCACATTAGTAAGCAAGGTCTTGAAACCTATGTGATTGAATTGATTTGGATCTGCTAAGAAATGTTAAACAATTCTATTCAACCTACAAGATTCCTACATATACTGAAGCAGAACTTTCTGTTATTTCCAATTTGCTAAATCTTTCAGATCATTCTACAGCCTACAGTTCTAGGGACACACACACACACACAAATATGTATGTTTTGGGGTTTTTGTGATATTTTTATACACATGAATATGTTGAGAATATATGTATATATACATGTGTTAATAAGTGTGTGTATGTGACAGAGACAGAAAAGAGAAAAGAGAGAGAGAGTACTTGGACAATGAGACTAATCATTATGACCATTTGGAGTCTAAACATTTCATCTAATTCTCAAAGGGACTTTGGAATATATACAGAAACTCCTTAATTGGTTATAGGTTGTTAACCTTGTGGTAAAAAGATATTTTTTGACTGGCTAGAGGCATAAAAAAGTTGTATCCCCCAATCATTAATGAGTAAATAAGAGATTATTCTTCTTTCATTTTTTTCTATGTGTTCAAGTAAACACACTTGAAAACAAAGGATTCTGTAAGTCCTTAAAAGAAAGAGAACCTCAGGTCATTAACTTCCTACCCGATTTGATACCAATGGCCATGAGCACATGATTCTCCTATTGCTTCTGTTTCATTTGCATTTACTCTTTTTGGATTTAAATGAAGTAGACATAACTACAGATATATGTACCTCAAAATGTTAGAATGAAAAACCATCAGAAATTCATGAATGAAAGTTCCTGATGACTCTGTCAACTAGTCATGTGAAGCCAAATCTTGAATGACATATGTGACAAAGCATAGGTCAAAAGCAGCCAAAAAAAGAGTAAAAGTGAATCATCCATCAGCTAGGCTGTATTTGAAAGTAAACTTGCTGGGACAGGAATTTATGACAGCCATGTTAATTTTAAGCATACACTTATCCAGAATCCAGAACAATATATGAGATAGCATGCCCCCAGGTATTAAGAAGAGATGTAAAGTTGATGGAGATACCAAAGCTTGTTCCTTTGTACCTCTCTCTATATAAAAGGTAAAGGGGGAGACTATAAGATAACATTGAAGTTAAAACAATTGCCTTGGACAGAGCCAATATGGCAGAGAAGAGACACATCTTTATCTGAGCCCTCCTTGATGCCCATCAGATCAATACAAAATCAAACTTCTGAAATGGTTCTGCAGTGACAGAACCCACAAATATTTGTGGTGTAACAAATTTCCAGCAGAAGATATTTTGGAAGAATTTTAGAAAAGGTTTGTTTCAATCAGGCACAGAGGGAAGGGCCAAGTGCAGGCACAGTATCGACCCAGGGAAGTGTGGGCCCCACCTGCCAGGGAATATAACCAAAGGAATCTAGAGCAGTGTTGGCTACTCTATCCTGATTTCAAGCCAGCCGATCAGCAGATTGGCTGTAAAAGTAGAAAAAATAGGGAAAGGGAATGAAAACTTTGCAAGAGAGTTTGGAAAAGGAAAAACAAAAGTTATCTGAAGAAAATTCCTTACAAAATAGATTTAGCGAAAGGGAAAAGGCAAATAACTCCTTACAAAATAGATTTTATGAAATGGAAAAGGCATATAATTACTTAAAAATAGAATTGTCAAAAATAAGAAGAAAACAACTCCTTGAAAAAAAGAATTTGTGAAATGGAAAAAAAATGAACAAAACAACTCATTTAAAAATTCAGTTGGACAAATACAAAAGAAGTTAAAAAAGGTAACTGAAGAAAATAATTCACTAAAATTAGATTGAGCAGATTGAAATGAATGACTCAATGATTCATCAAGTATCAGTCATGTGAAACCCAAAAAAATGAAAAAAATAGAAGAAAATATAAAATATCTCATTGGAAAAACATATCTAGGAGAGACAATCTAAGAATGATTGGACTCCTGAAAACCAAGATGAAAAAAAGAGCCTAGATATCATCTTTCAGGAAATCATCAAGAAAAACTGTCCTGATGCCCTAGAAACTGCAAGGTAAAATAGTCCATTGAAAAAATTCATTGATCACCTCCTGAAAGAGACCCCAAAATGAAAACTCCAAGGAATATTGTAGCTGAATTTCAGAATTATCAGATCAAGATGAAAATACTGCAAGCAGCCAGAAAGAAACAATTCAAATACCAAAGAGACACAATCAGGATTATGCAAGCTTCCATTTTAAAGGATCAAAAAGATTTGGAATCTGATATTCAAAAAAGGCAAAGGAACTTACATTGCAGCCAAAAATCAACTACCCAGCAAATCTGAGCATTATCTTTCAGGGAAGAAGATGGATATTCAATGACACAGGTAAATTTCCTTTATTTCTGATGAAAAGACCAGAGCTAAACAAACAATTTGATCTTCAAATACAAAATACAAGAGAAGCATAAAAAAGATAAAAAGGAAAGAACTCTTGAGAACTATGTCTCTGCTATGGATATACTTGAGTGTATATATAATTTGATATTATTGTGATGATATACAAAAGAAACTCGAGATAGAAAGGGGATTGTGTTGGGAAAAGAGGAAACTGGAAGTAAAATGAGAGAAATTACATCTCATGAAGAGGCAAAGAAGACCTATTATAATTGAGGGGGGAAAGGAAGGGGGATGAATGTTGTGTAAATTTTATTCTCATCAGATTTAGCTCAAAGACAGAATATTAAACATATTTCACTACACAAAGAAATTTGCCTCATACTATAAGGAAATGGGAGGGAAAAGGGGTAAGGAAATGGAAAGGCTAATAGAAGAGAAAACAGAAATACTAGGGGAAAGGTGGAAGAAAGGGGGAGGAGCCTGAAAGGGGGAGAGCTGTTTGAGGAAGGTGGTGGTCAGAAGCAAAATAATGGGGAGGAGGAAAAGGAGGAAAGGAAATAAAAAAGCATAACTTGGGGTAAATACAAAGGGGGGAAATACAGAATTAGTCATTTTAACTGTGAATGTGAATGGGATGTACTCTCCCATAACATAGAAGTTGATACCAGACTGGATTATAACACAGAAATACTACAATATGTAGTTTATATGAAACACTTTAAAGCATAGCAACACATTCAAAATAAAGGTAAAATGCTGGAGCAGAATGTATTATGCTTCTGGTGAAATAAAAAAAGCAGGGATAGTGATGCTGATCTCAGATTAAGCAAAAGCAAAAATAGATCTAATTAAAAAGAATGAGGAAGGAAACTACATCCTACTGAAAGATACCATAGATAATGAAGTAATATTCATAGTAAACATTTTGAACCAAGTAGTATAGCATCCAAATTCCTAGAGGAGAAGTTTAGAGAGCTACAAGAAGAAATAAACAGCAAAACTATACTCATGAGGGAACTCAACCTTGCTTTCTCAGAACTAGATAAAATGAACCACAAAATAAATAAGAAATAAGTTAAGGAGGTAAATAGAATTTTAGAAAATTTAGGTATGATAAATATTTGGAGAAAACGGAATTGAGTCAAAAGGGGTGTATTTTTTCTCAACTGTTTATGGAACCTAGAGAAAACTGACCATTTATTATGGCATAAAACCCCAAAATCAAATGCAGAAAGAAATAGTAAATGCATCTTTTTTCAGATCATGATGCAATAAAAATCACATGTAATAGAGAGCAAGGGAAAAATAGACCAAAATTAATTGGAAACTAAATAACGTGTTCCTAAAGAATGAATGGATAAAACATTTTTTGGATACAAGTGACAATTTCAACCAATAAAATGACAATAATGAGACAACATACCAAAATTTATGGGATGCAGCCAAAGCAGTCCTTAGTGGAAGTTTTTGTTTTGTTTTGTTTTTTAATCTCTAGATACTTACTTACATGAAATGGAGAAAGAGAAAATCAATGAATAGGACATGCAACTAAAAAAAGCTAGGAAAAGAACAAAGAAAAAACTCCCAAGTAAATATGAAAATTGAAATTCTGAAAATAAAAGAGGAGATTAATAAAATTGAGTGTAAATAAAAACTATTAAACAAATAAAACTAAAAGCTGGTTTTATGGAAAAAACAACAAAATAGATAAACCTTTATATAATTTGATCAGGAAAAAGGAAAGAAGGAAATCAAATTATTAGTATCAATAATGAAAAGGATGAACTTTCTATCAATGAAAGGAAAATTAGAGCAATAATTAGGAGTTATTTTGCCCAACTGTATGCCAATAAATGATAATCTAAATTAAATGGATAAATATTTACAAAATATAGATTGCCCACATAGAAGGTGGAAGAAATAAATTCCTTAGATGGTCCCATTTTAGAAAAAGAAATTGAACACAATATTAATCAACTGTCTAAGAAAAAATCTCTAGGGCCAAATGGATTAACATGTGAATTCTATTAATTCCAATATTGTGCAAAATTTTAGGAAATTTGGGAAAGAAGGAATCCTACCAAATTCTTTTTATGACACAGACATGGTGCTGAACCTAAACCAGGTAGGGTCAAAACAGAGAAAGAAAATTATGGTACAACTTCTCTAATGAATATTGATGCAAAAATCTTAAATATAACATTACCAAAGAAATTACAGCAAGTTATGACCAGGATAATGCACCATGAACAAGTAGGATTTATACCAGGAATGCAGGGCTGTTTCAATATTAGGAAAACAATTAGCATAATTGACTATATCAATAGCCAAACTAACAAAAATCATATGATGATCTTCATAGATGCAGAAAAACCATTTGACAAAATCCAGTTTCCATTCCTATTAAAAACACTAGAGTATAGGAATAAATGGAATTTTCCTTAAAATGATCAGCAGCATTTATTTAAAACCATCAGCAAACATCAAATGTAATGGGGATAAACTAGAACCACTCAGAATAAGATCAGGGGTGAAATAAGGTTGCCCACTAACACAATTACTGTTCAATACTGTATTAGAAATGTTAGCTTTGGCAATAAGAAAAGAAAAAGAGGTTAAAGGAATTAGAATAGGTAATGAGGAAACCAAATTATCTCTCTTTGCAGATGATATGATGTTACACTTAGAGAATCCAACTAAAAAAACTACTAGAAACAATTCACAACTTTAGCAAAGTTTCTGCATACAAAATAAATCCACATAAATCATCAGCATTTTTATATATTACCTACAAAGTCCATGAAACAAGAGATACAAAGAAAATTTCCATTCAAAATAACTGTAAATAATATAAATATCGGGGAGTCTACCTGCCAAGGCAAAGTCAAGAACTATATGAACACAATTACAAAACACTTTCCACACAAATGAAGTCAGATCTAATCTCTTAGAAAAATATCAAGTGCTCATGGGTAGGCCAAGACAGTATAAAGAAAATTACAATACTATCTAACAATCTATTTATTCAGCCAACCAAACTCCCACAAAATTACTTCATAGAGCTAGAAAAAATAACACAAAATTCATCTGGAAGTAAAAATCATCAAGAATTTCAAGCGAATTAATGAAACAAAATGCAAATGAAGGTGACCTTTCTGTACCAGATCTAAAATTATATTATAAAGCAGCGGTCATTAAAACCATTTGTTACTGGCTAAGAAATAGAATAGTCGATCAGTGGAATAAGATAGTATCACAGGACAAACTAGTCAATGACTATAGCAATCTAGTGTGTGACAAACCAAGAGAATCCAGCTTTTGGGATAAGAACTCACTATTTGACAAAAACTGCTAGGAGAATTGGAAACTAGTATGGCAGAAACTAGGCATTGATTCACACCTAACACTTTATATCAAGATGAAGTTGAAATGGGTTCATGATTTAGACACAAAGAGTGATATTATAAGCAAATTGGAAGAACATAGGACAGTTTACCTCTCAGTTCTGAGAAGAAGAAAGGAATTTGTAGCCAAAGAAAAACTTGAATACATTACTGAATGCAAATTGGATAATTTTTATTACATTAAGTTAAAAAGTTTTTGAACAAAGTCTGTGCATACATAATTAGAAGGGAAGCAATAAACTGGGGAAATTTTACTTTCAAGGGTTCTGATAAAAGCCTCATTTATAAACTACATAGAGAAATGACTCAAATTTATAAGAATTCAAGTCATTCTTCAATTGATAAATGGTTAAAGATTATGAACAGACAATTTTCAGATAAAAAAATTAAAACCATTTCTAATCGTATGAGAAGGTGATCAAAATCACTTTTGATCAGAGAAATGCAAATTAAGATAACTCTGAGATACTACTACACACCTATCAGATTGGATAACATGACAGGAAAAGATAATAACAAATGTTGGAGGGGATGTGGGAAAATTGGGACATTGATACATTGTTGGTGGTGTGAACTGATCCAAGTATTTTGGAGAGTAATTTGGAACTATGCTCAAAAACTTATCAAACTGTGAATACCCTTTGACCCAGCAGTATTTCTATTGGGTTTGTATCCTAAAGAGATCTTAAAGAGGGAAAGGGACCCACATGTGCAAAATGTTTGTGGCAGCCTTAGTGGCAAGAAACTGGAAAATGAATGGATGCCTATCAGTTGGAGAATGGCTGAATAAATCATGGTATATGAATGTCATGGAATATTATTGTTCTGTAAGAAACTACCCAGCAGGATGATTTCAGAGAGGCCTGGAGAGACTTACATGAACTGATGCTGAGTGAAATGAGCAGAATCTGGAGATTATTATACACAGCAACAACAAGACTATATGATAATAAATTCTGATGGACATGGCTCTCTCCAACAATGAGATGGTTCAGACCAATTTCAATGATCTTGTGATGAAGAGGACTATTGCACCCAGAGAGAGGTCTGTTGGAACTGAATGTGATTCACAACATAGCATTTTCACTCTTTTTGTTGTTATTTGCTTGCATTTTATTGTCTTTCTCATTTTTTTCTTGTTTGACTTGATTTTTCTTGTGTAGCAAGATAATTGAATAAATATGTATGCATATATTTGATTTAACATACATTTCTATTATGCTTAACATATATTGGCCTAGGAGAAGGTAGGGGAAGGAGGGAAAAATTGGAACAAAAGATTTTGCAAGGTTTAATGCTGAAGAATTATCCATGCATATGTTTTGAAAAATAAAAAGCTTTAATTAAAAAGAAGTAAAAAGTTTTACAGATATGTAGATCTCTATCATCTATCTATCCATCTATCTATATCTATATCTATATATGTATATGTGTATATATATATATATATATGCAGATACACATATGTCTGTGAATGTTTGAAAATCTATATAGAAATCTATGGAAAATTAATTTCTGTCTTTGTTATACATCCTCAGTAAGAATCAATGACAGTGATATTGGGGAGAGAGAAACTTTTAATATAAGAAATGGACCTGATAGTGGTAGAAAACATCAAATAACATGGACTCTTTAGAGATAACCTTCCTGAAGAAGGAAATATAATTAGTCCTGTTGACTATGGAAATATGACCTGCTAGATGTATGATAGGATAGTAAGTCTGGAGTATCACTGAACCTATATATCCTTTCATTGTAACTCATAAAAATGTAACAATGGTTGGAGGTCTCTATAGACTTCAGAGCTTTTATTCAATTCTTATTTTAAATTCATGTAAAGAAAATAAAGTAATTATTGAAGTATTGATTATGTTAAGAGTTGAAGGACATTTCAAACTCAAGGTTTCATTTTAAAATATTTTAGCATCCTTGAGAGACAGTATGATTTCTCATGAAATGCTTGTAGTACTGTTTGAAGGAAGGATACTTGTTGAATCAGATTTATTCAAAAGGGTTTGTCTAAAATAATGTTAACAATAATTATTGTTTTCAAAATTAAAATATTTTGTGAATAATATTCATAATGCTGAACTCTCTATCCAAGTTATGAATTGATTAAAATTGGAGGTATTCATCTATGAAAAAATCATGAAATTTAAAGCAAATTTTTAAAGGCAGAAATATAATCACATAAGTCTAAGTGAAAAGATGCATGGAGGCTTTAATGTATTGGATTGGTTAGAAGAAGCCAGCTAGACATACGTCTTAAATCTCTAATAATATTTTAGAGATAGAGAGGGCACTGGGAAAGGTAGAATCATAGAATTTTAGACCTGGAAGAAACACTAACCAGTCATCTTTTCCAATGATCTTCTTAAGGCAGAAGAATACGATGAATATATCATTATCTACTATTTTAGGGAGGGAGAGCTCACTATTTCCTGAAAGCTATTTTTTTTCTATTTTTGGACAACCTTTTTTGACAGAAATAATCCAGAAGAGATAAGTGTATAGCATTATGTAATATAGTATTTTGGTAAATGAGAGCAAGAAATTTTAGTTTGCCACTTGCCAGTTTAAAAGAATGTTACATGTATATATTAAGATATCAAAGTAATGAGAGGGTGAGCAAAAAAGGGAAGTAAAACATATTTATGAAAGGCTGAAAAGAAAGTTCTCCTTATAAGGATCTCAAAGTTTTGGTTATTGTTACTTTTCTTCTAAAATGACCTGTAGAGAAAATACATTTCAATATAAGGATTTTTAACTTGATGAAATTTGGTGGCACAGACTCAATCAAGTGACAACCCAATTCTATTCCCAGCTGTTTTTTAGCAGAAGATGAAATATGACAGTGAGATGTGTAGCCATTCCATCTGGAGACCCATGGCAGCAACTGGAAAAGAAAAACAACTTTAGGATTGTTTCCAAACATGTGACAAAAGGTACTCACAGTAGTGGGCAGACAGTCCTTCCTTGACTTGGGCAGACAGTGATAAAGTAAGCAGGCAGGAGGGAGAGAATGAGATCTCTGTTTTCTGAAACTCAATATAGGGAAAAAAAGGGTTCAGATCAAAAAAATTAATAGAGAAAGTTTTTTTTAATTCAAATTCATATTTAAAAAGTTAATAACTGGTGTGATAGCTAAATAATTAAGGCATATATTTTCTTACATGCTGACTAAACACACAAAAAAACACACGACACACATACACACTAAAAGATTGTTTTTTTCTCCTTCTAGGTTAACTCCTTAAAAAGGATCAGTTTGATTTCCAAAATCTAACAGATTATTTATAATAAGATATACATCATGATTTTAATAATTAGATTATTTACATTGGCTACTTTTGAGAAATTTACATTTTGGGAATGTAATTAACATCCATCCACACTATCAGAGAATTTTTTTTATTAATACTTTTTATTTGCAAAACATATGTATGGGTAATCCCTAAACATTAATCCTTACAAAGCTTTCTGTTACAAATTGTCCCCCCCTACTCCACACACCTCCCCTAAATGGCATAATATCCACTACATGATAATTATGTTAGAATACTTAAGAAATCGAATATATGTATAGTTATTGAATCATTTTTTGTGCAGGAGAAATCATATCTACAAGAAAGAATAATCTGATAAAGGAAATACAATGCAAGCAAACCTCAATAGAGAACATGAAAATGT
>JAJPUD010005465.1:24692-54596 GCA_023553655.1 Myrmecobius fasciatus
GTTGACCTTTTGTTCTTCCAAATGAACTTTGCTACTATTTTTTCTAGATCTGTAAAATAATTTCTTGGAAGTTTGATTGGTATGGCGCTAAATAAATAAATTAGTTTGGGTAGTATTGTCATTTTTATTATATTTGCTAGGCCTACCCATGAGCACTTAATGTTTTTCCAGTTGATTAGGTCTGATTTTATTTGTGTGGAAAGTGTTTTGTAGTTTAGTTTGTATAGTTTCTGACATTCTGTTGGCAAATAGATTCCCAAATATTTTATGCTTTCATCTATCAGAGAATTTTTTAGCTGAATTTATCAATCAACGATATATTTAGAGCAAACTGTGGTCAATAGATTCCTAAACGTCTGTTTATAGCTTTCAGGAAGCCCTAGAATTCAGATGGAGAAAAAAATATAATGGAAAGCAGCAATCATCAGAGCAGTCTGTTGCTGATTAAGAAATAAAGTGGTAGAGCAGTGGATTAGATAAAATATGGAATAACAGTGATAAATGACAATAGTAACCTTGTGTTTGATATACTCCAATATCCAAGCTTTTGGGGGTATATCTCACCATATAACAAAAAGAAAAATCTGTGTAATGGGTAAGCAGTGTGGCAGAATCTAGGCACAGACCAGTATCTCACATTATATATAAAAAATAAGTTCAAAATAGTTAAATGATTTCAGCATAAAGAGTGATATCATGAATAAATTAATAGGTGAAAATGTACCTGTCAGATCCATGGTTAAAGAAAGAATTTATAACACAAAAAAGACAGTGATCACAGGAAGTAAAGTAGATAATTTCTATTATATAACATTAAAAGAACCTATCAGAAATAAAACTAATGCAGCCAAATTTACAAGGAAAACAGAAAACTGTAGAAGAGGAAGAATTTACAGAAAGTTTCTCTCATAAAGACCTCATTTTTCCAAATTTGTAAAAGAAAAAAAACATAAGTACCATTCCAAATTATTGCTGATTAGAGAAATGTAAATTAAAATAACTGAGATACCACCTCAGATTTTTCACATTGGTTTACAAAACAGAAAAGACTGCACTATTAGTAAAGTTATAAATAATTTGGAATTTTGCCTTAAAGAGATATAAAACTGCATATGCATTTATCCCTAGATACAATTACTGGGTGTCTAAAGACATCAAAGAAAAGGGAAGATTACTTTTTTGCACAAAAAATAGTATTGTAATTGTTGTTAATCAGTCATTTCAGTCATATAACACTTTTGTGACCCTTTTTGGGGTTTTCTTGGCAGGGATAAGAGTAGTTTGCCATTTTATTTTCCAATTTACTTTATAGAAAAATAACTAAGGATAAATTAATTAAATTACTTTACCCTGGATTACCCAGCTAGATTTGACCTCATGAAAGTAAGTCTTAACAACTTCAGGCTATCAGTATAACCACTTAACTGGCTGAATTAGCGATGCTATATGAATGTGATGCCATATTATTTTAATATAAGAAATGAAAAACATAATGATTTCAGAAAATTCTGGGAAGATTTATATGATCTACTATAAAGTAAATTGAATAGAATCAGGAAAACAATATACAATCACAGCATTATATGAAAAATGATCAAATCTGAGAAATTTTGCTACTATGATTAAGGATCAAAAATAAAAAAAATACTAACAATCTTCTTGGAGAGAGCTGATGAACTCAAAATAAAAACTGAGACATACTTTTAATTTTTGTCTGTATTTTTCTCATTTATTTTTTTCTTTTTTTTGCAGTATGGTTAAAATGGAAATATACTTTGCATGACTTCATACCTATAACCAATATGAAATGTCTTGGATTCTCAAAATGGGTAGAGGAATAGGGAAAGAAAAACAATTTGGGACTCAAAATTTTTTTAATAATTTTTAATTTTTTTAATTTTACATGTAATTGGAAAATATTTAACAAAATTATTAAAGTATTTTTAAATAACAGTGATCATTCCTGCTTTGATATGACATTTTATCTTTCAGATCAGTGAGAATAGTAAAGGGAGTTAAATAGATAATCAAGGAAATTTTCTTGGCCTTGGATTAACTCTCTTATTGAATTAATAAATTTTTTTCATAATATTTACTCCCTTGTGTTTCTTTTTCCCTTCTCAAGAAAGGTACTAAAGGCCAGTTTCTTTTTTGTTTTTAGCTTTTTATTTTCAAAATATGTGCACAGAATTTTCAACATTCTTGCAAAACCTTTTATTTCAATTTTTACTCCTTCCCTTCTCCTTACTGAGATAGCAAATCATCTAATATATGTTAAACTTGTGCAGTTCTTCTATACCTATTTCCACAACTATCATGCTGCACAAGAAAAAAATCAGATCAAAAAGAAAAAAAATTAGAAAGAAAACAAAACAAACAAACAAAAAACAAACAAGCAAACAGCAACAAAAAGGTAAAAATATTATGTTGTGATCTAACTTTCAGTCCCTACAATCCCCCTTCTGGATTCAGATAGCTCTCTCCATCACAAATCCACTGGAATTGGCCTGAATCATTTCATTGTTGAAAAGAGCCATGTCCATCAGAGTTGATCATCACATAATTTTGTTGTGGCTGTGTACAATGTTCTCTTTGTTCTACTTACTTTATTTAGTATGAATTCATGTAAGTCTCTCCAGGCATTTCTAAAATCATCCTGCTGATCATTTCTTAAATAAAATTAATATTCCATAATATTCATATGCCATGATTTAATCAGTCATTCTCCAACTGATGGGCAACAACTCAGTTTTCAGTTCTTCATCAGTACAAAAAAGACTGTTTCAAATATTTTTGCATATGTAGGTCCTTTCCCTAAGGGCCAGTTTCTAATATCTCTTCCCAAACTTATCCTATTAACATTATAGTTATATTTGTATGTTTATAATTATATGATAAAATATGTATGTACATATTTTAAAGTTTTTTTAACATCTTTCATTAACTGATTAAAATTATCCAAGAAATTCAGTTAATTATCATTAATTCATGAAAAAGTACTTACAGAAGACAGAAAGACATTCTAATTCCTTCCAGGAGTTTAGCAGTGGAATAGATTGTGTTAGCACTAGTTTATATTAAGGGCAGGAGTTAACAGATGTTTCCTACTCTGTACTTATAAATTAGTGCTCGCCATAACCAAACTAGCTCAGTTACATTGGACTTAAATCCAAAGCCATCAGGGCCCTAGGGCCCTAGAGAAATCTGCACATTAATTCAGTTGTGAAAATGGGCCCCTGAAGGAACAAAAATAATTCCCAACAGTTTTTCAAATGGAACAGCTACAAGATGTGAGACACTGTTGGAGACCCACTGAAGAATAATGACTGCTGGGAATACAGATTTTAGTCTATTAATAACTTGGAAAATTGGGATCAAACCACAGCAAAATTCCAGGGGGAAGAGACTCTGCAACTCAGAAGAATATGGCTATTGCCAGCATGGAGACCAATTCTATGAAAAGATGTTAATCAGAGATGCATGGTTCCCACATTGCTCCCACACACTATAGACTTCAGAAACACTGGATGACGCTCACCTCTCAGAATATATGATCATATTTTCACCTCAGTGTTTTTACCCATACCTGAATTATTCTACCACCTTGTCAGTTGTTAGATTCCTATTTTTCTTTAAAATTTAATTCAAGTATCGCTCTACAACTATTTCTTTCCGACTCACATATTCATTTTCTCTATACCTAAAATAATACTTTTGTCTTATAGTTCTCTGATACAGTTTTATTGTACAATTAGTCATCCGTGTTAGTGTCTTACTTCCCCTAGTAAGACACAGGCTATCTGATAACAGGGACTACACATTAACTCTTTTTTTTTAAAAAATTCTCACACACTAACATTATGCTTTACAGCCACTAATTGATAATGACTGGCAATGAATGAATTGGTTCCATAGTCATATATCAATTAGCTCTTTATCAAGGTGTTTTTGTTTTATAAGCATTAGCTATATAAAAGACACTTTAAATTTACTTTATATATAAAATCATGCATTCTCTAAATCTATAGATGGATGGGATGTTAAAGGCCAACTAATCCAATACCCTCATATACAGAAGGGGCTTGCCAAAGGATATGAGGCAGTCTGAAGAAGATTGGCTAGCCTGTATTTATTTATTTTGTATTTGCTTATATTTTAAATATTTTTTTTCTGTGGTCTCCTACTTACTTTTCTTTCAACTGAAAAATAGGAATGTACATGTGCTAGAGGGGGAGACAATTACCTCCTCTGTCAATTCAGCTGAATATTTTCTCAGGACATTTAGAATTTTAGGGTCTTACTGAAGGCATTGAAAGGTTAAATTACTTGCCAGGGTCATACTGTCCACAGGTAGTTTTCATTCAGTCATTTGTCTAGCCCTACAGCCACTAATACTATACCATCTAGAGTTTACCATTATTTCACAAAAATCATCTTCCTGAAAGATGATATCAACTTTAAAACTCACATTACTTCACTATCTCCTACCCCTAGGGTCCCTCTTTCCCTCTGATTGGAGAAGTTGGAGGGTAGATATCAGAGAGCTCCTTTAAATACTCCATTGAATGAGGGGGACTGAGAGCAGCCATTTCATCATTTAGAATGAAATTATCTTTATCAAGCCACCCCACAGGGTAGCCCTGTATATGTTGTCTTCTCTCATTAAATTATGAGCTCCTTGAGGGCAGATCTCATGTTTTGTCATTCTTTATATCCCTAGTCCTTAGGAAAGTGCCTGGCCCATAGTTATTGCTATCTCTATGGGTTATATAGTAAATGTTTAGATAAATGCATGAATAAGAGGCAAATATTCATTAGGGTAAGAACTCAAAAGAGATTCATGTGCAAGCCTAATAAGAATTTTTAAATGGAACTTAAAAGAGTCCCAACAGGTTTTATTTCTCCTTTATATCCCTGTTTGGGGCTAGCTGTCCATTGTTACTTGACCATGCCATCACAGAGTTAGTAGCTTTCATTTTCAAGGAATTTGGACCTTTCTCAATGGAGAAGACCATTGACAGAAGGGACCAATGTGGCCTATTGGCCCATCAGAAGTGATGATAATGTTATGGATTGGGAAGAAGCTTCTTTACTCAAAGGTAACACCCCTATTTCTATCTACTAGATAAAACCAGGTTCAGACTTTGACATCCTTCATCCTAAAGAATGTATTAGCTTAGGAAAAGTGACAAATGAATTCTTTCATGGAAAAAGCTATAAAAAACTTAAATAAATATTGGAGAGGTAAGGAGAACAATGTTCTTTTTTTCCTCTAGAGAGTTATGAAAAGTTCATTGAATATAAAAATCTAATTTCAGAACACACTGTACTTAGAAGGTAATAAATAAATTCTTATTTGCTTCCCTTACCTTGGAAATTTATTAGGTATGCCCTTACCTTAAAAACTAGTTTGGTATAATATGTATTTATATAAATGCATCCACATATACATATGCACATATATGTATATATACATATATACATGTATGTATATGTATTTCTCTATAGTACTGGATTTGTAGCTTGCTAGATTTGTGGTCCAATGTCTTTCATTGAAACATTTGTCCCTTTGTGTCTTCCTGCACGTTGCTGCACAAGCCAATAGGACAGAGGTACAGAAAATATTGAATGCCACACAACATGATTATAAGAACAAAAAACTTTCTGTTACCATATGGCAGAGACAATATTCACCATTTGTAACCCTAACCCCCCAAATATCCAGGACAAGGGCAGATAAAATATATTCAGTGATGGCTAGTGAGGGCGACAACAGGGAATAATTCACTACTTTTTTTCACTTTTTACTTTCTTATCTTGACTTCCCTCTAAATACATTTCCACATCTTTTTGCTGTTGCCTTCTACCCAAGATTAAGCTTTGATAGGATTTTATTCATTCTAATTTGAGAAAAAGAAAACTGAGGAAAAAAAATTTAAATGACAAGTTTTATTCTTTTTCCACGTCTGTATTATCTTGGGGATATAGACCTTTTCTTAAAGGAATTGTTGTTCATCCTTCATTTTTAAAGAGGATCAATATCATAATGAGATGGGTGATGTCTTTTCTTGTGCATGAATTGGATTTAAATGAGACAGTTTTAAAGAGTCATCAACCTCAAACTCTCTTCAAGAATCATTGTATTCCAGTGACTGGACGAAAGTCAAGATGATTAGTAATGGTCTAGATTGAAGTAGATGACCTTGGCATCTTCAGTGTCTGACCAAACTCTAAGCACTTCACAGCATTTGGGATATATATATATATATATATATATATATAAATAAATATATATATATATATATATAGTGTATGTATACATATGCACACACATATATATATATGAGCATCTCTAGTATGAGGGCTTACTGAAACCTTTTCAGGGCTGCTTATATACCTTTGATGTACTCCTGTCACCCAACTCTCACCTGTGATTCCAAGAAGCTGTAGCATGTGCAGCATGTGCAGCAGCCACCCTATGGTGAAACTACCTTGGCAGATGGGCTAAAATAGTTGAAGGCAACCAAAAAAAAATAATGCCTACAACAACTCTGTAAGAACCAGTGGAATATATAGATGCAAACAATTTATTCCAACAGCCATGAAAGCAGCTGAATTTTTAAAAAGTTGAATGGTTCAGAGATCTTAGACTTAGATTTTTTTTAATTAAAATTGTGTATTGTCCTAGTTCCTGTAACTATGATCACCCTTTTAGTTAGCATTTTAAGTTGATAAGTAATCAGTTTAAAGTAAAATCACATAAAGTAGGATTGCAAAGAAGAGTCAAGAAGTCACAGACTCAAAGGAGCATAATTTCCAAACTGTATCATATATTAAATAAAAATCATGTTCTGACATTACATCCTAAATCAAGATCTTTTTGGCCTATGATCTCAAATAACGTCTAGGTATTTTCAGTAAGATCAGCAGAAAACCAAATGCTGATAAATTTGAGATGATGCAAATATGTTAATAAAGTAATCTCAAATTGATATTGATAAATTAGTCCCTCTCACAACAAAATCATATAAAATGAGACCCAAACTCCTGTACTCTGAGCACTCTTCCATCTCCATCTGATCTATGGTGGTGAGAGTTCCCAAATCTACTCTTTGATTATATGAATTATACTTTGTATCTCTCCATTTCCCCATTCGTTTCCCATAAGGCCTGTCTTCCTCATCCTCAAGTTATCTGCTTCTGTACTCCCTTCCCTTTCATGCTGTTTGCCACAGTATTTTCTGTCTTATTAAAGTATGATTAAAACACTGCTCTCTATTGTCATATATACATATATATGTATATGTATATAAAATATATATGCATATATATGAATTTATATAAAATATTTTACCTAAGTTTTGATACATTTAATATGGATATTGATATTAATTTAACATTCTTTTATGGTTATGAATTAATTTAATATTAATCTTAATTATTTATATTGAATAAAAGTTATAATGTTTAGTATATAATTTGATAGAGAAAAAAGATTATAAAGTTTAAATAAAAACTATATTGTGTATAATTTATGTGTATGTATGTGTGTGTGTACGTACATAAAAACAGATTGTATATAGTGCATTTCAAAGGGAAAGGAAGCAAATTAACAATATATAGTATGTTCTAGGCAATATACTAATTGCTTCTGTCAAATATCTCATTTGATCCTCACAACAACACTGGGAGGGAGGCACTATTATTACCCCCATTTGGACAGTTGAAGAAACTGAAACAAACAGAAATAGTGACTTGACCAGGATCATGTATCTGAAGCTAGTATGGAATGTGAGGAAATGATAGGAGAGGAGAGAAAAATTAAATTTCCAAAATATAATATGAACTAAACAATTATAATATAGAGAGAAATTGTTACAAATCAGCACAAGTATTATAAAGTGCTATGAGTCAGATGATAGGAAGAAATGTTCAGCTGAGATTATCAGAGAAGATTATGTAAGAAGTGAAATTTGAACTGGGCTTGTAGTCTGATTAATAAATTAATAGTCACAGAATGAGTCTATGATTTCATGATTTCACTGGCCACTGGATTATCTAGGGAAAAAATGGAATAAAGCATATGAGATGTAAAGTAATTTGAGAGACAGTGTGTTATATTAAAAAGTATGGTATATAGAAAATCAAAGGATCATTGCTCAAATTTCAGTTCCACTACTTATTATGTCCTTGAACTTAATCACAAACCCTGTGAGTCTTAGTTTCCTTACCTACAAAATTTAATAGAGTGATAATAGCTAACCCAATTTTCTCTATGGCCTTTCCATCTTTAAATGTATGAGTTCCTGAAAAAAAATAATTATGAGAAAGGAATATTAGGCTGTTGCATAGCATGATGTTTGTGGATTGACCCTTTTTCAATATATTTTAAGAAGGACACTGACAAGGTAGAACTTATCTAGTCAGTGGAGAATGACCATTATAATGAGAAGCCTGAAAACCAAGCTATAATAGAATTATTTAAAGTAACTGAATATGTGTAGCCTAAAGAAAAGAATTGAAAACTACCTTATGTTCGTCCCAAAATATCAGGAAAACTATAACTTGGAAAAGATATCCTTAAATATTGTGATTTTGCCCAAAAGAACTAGTAGGGAGATGATGGCATTATAGGAAGTCAGGCAGACAATCAAGACAAAATATCCTAGTTAAAGTTATCATAAAGAAAAGTAAACTTTCTTAAAAGTAGTAGGGTCTCCCTCATTTAGGAATTTTTGTTGTTTAAATAATTCTTATTCATATAGGGACTGATCTAGATTCCAGCTTCTTAAACTGTGTTTTACGACCTCGCAAAGGGTCTTGTAACTGAATGTGGGGATAACAAAATTTTAATTTATTAATCAGTAAGTATTTTATTTGTACATCTCATATATATATATATATATATATATATATATATATATATATTTACCCAAGGTAATTTCTCAGGTAAAAAGGGGTCGTGGGTGGATAGAGTTTAAGAAGCCCTGCTCTAGATGACCTCTGAGGTCTCTTCCCACAGTTAGATTCTGTGAAATAACCTAGTTGTCTCTCATTAGCAAAAAGGCTTTAATTGGCTAGAATTATAGTATCAAGTTCAATATCCTCCACAATCTCTTGGTTAACCTTGCAAAATGTCAGATCTTGTACTTATTTTTAATAATCCTAAGGAAACTATGGTGAGATTAAATTAGAAAGTTTGTTCTAAAGAAGCATTTTTAAATCTTAATTTTTGGGTGTTTTCTTGAATGTTAAAAAGGTCCTCTACCTTTCATTCCTTGATGCATTTGTTATTTATACTATTGTGGACAGATGGTCATTCAGTATCCCTTAAAATACTTCAAGTGATAGAAAACTCATTAAATCACATGACAATGTATTCCATTTTTTTAGCTACTCACAATGTTAACAAGTTCTTTCTTATTTAGAGATAAAACTCAGTTGCTTATAAAACTCAGTTGGATCTTCTGTCTGGAGCTATATATAATAAGTATAATCCCTTTAGTTCAAAATAATCATCATATTACTTTACCCAAAGTCTTGCTTTTCAGGATCATAGCATTCTGGATGCCTAATAGGTATCTTAAACATCATCTATTAAACTTCTGCATGGAATCTAGTTTTGCCATATCCCTGACAAAATGGTCATGTATCTTTCACTGAATCATCTCTAGTTATGGGGAAATGATAATTCTTGATCCAGTTCATTCTACTTTGGGATAAAGCTAATAATTAAGAAGCTTTTTTTTTTCTTCATGTAAAAAAATCAAAGATGCCAAACCTAGTTGCATCTAAAGAGAAGACTAAACATTGCATCATTTGCATGGTGCCCAAAAAGAATTGTTCCTACCATGAGGAAGAACCTAGCAATTTAAAACATGTGGGCTACATAGCATTCAAGCAAAGTGATGCTTGATATCCTCATACAATGAAGGGCCATTTCTTTAACAATCAAAGGGCTTAGGTACAAGCTCCTTCTGTGTTACAATTTTTTTAAAAAAAATATAACTTCCATTGTACCCAATGAATCATTTCCCTTAATGGAAATTAATAGTCCCTAAGAAGATATGTATAATTTCAATGTTTACAAAAATGTTTTGTATGGAGGAATGAGCCATAAGCCAATTAAACAATACATTTGATTGAGAGAGAAAAAATACGATATATTGTGTTAAAGGCTACAGTCACACTGATATATAGTTTGCACAATTTTATGCCATTTTAACCATCAACTTTTTTCAACACATAGTTGTTGTTGTTTTTCTCTATTTATAGTTCTATCAGCTATTCTTTTATGCAGTCTTCAGTTCTATTTCCAATATGATTTGTCTCTTTCAGTGGCTCTCTCCAACTTTCAAATATCATCCTAATACATACTCATCATAACTAGACAAAATAATGCAAATTTCAGAATAATCCTATGAAATTACCATCTCGCCTTTTCTATACATTTTACTTTTCTTAATGTAACTTATGACCTTTTTTTGCTTGCCAAAGGGGAATTGTGAGGAGAGAAGGTAAGGAGTAGAAAGGAAATATATGTCAAACTTTGTGTCTTTTGGCTCATGGTGAGTTTTTAGTGCATTAAAACATTCAGAATCAATTCCATATAAACTATTGTTTAATTACTCTTCCATCTTGTGCTTTGTAAAAATATTGGACTTATTTTTTTTTAATTTTCTGTTTATCTCTATTAAAATCCAAAATATTTGATTAGTTCATTATCCAGATTTCTTGAGGTATGTTTGGATTGGGATTCTGTGATCCAATACATTAGCTTTGTGTCATATAGCAAATTTGATAAGGATGTCATCTATTTCTTTATGCAAATAATTGAAAACATGTTTAAAAAGCAGTATTCCAAGAACAAATGCATGTGACACTTCACTAGAGACTTCCTCTAAGTTGACATCAAGCTGTTAATATCTACTGTTTGCACCTGGATATTCACTCAGTACTGAATATAATTTATCATATATCTCATTTATTTCCACCTTGCTCACCAAAATAGCTCCAAAAACTGTAGGCTTAAAATGCCTTGCTAAAACCTAGGTAAAGTATGTTTAAAGCATTCCCCAGATCTATCAGTCAATAATGTCTAGAAAATAAAAATGTTAGAATAGCATGAATTCTTTCTGATTCCATCTTCACTTTTTTGTTCTCCCCTGGAAACCACTGTTTCATTTTATTTTACTTATGATAAAATAAAATATGGAGAGGATGACATTTAAAATGACTTCCTCCTCCAATATTCTTTCATCTATATTGTTATTTGTGCAATACATGCTGCATTCCAAAAGACAAAATTGATAATAAAGGCAAAAGAATAATGTTGCACATCCAGAACATATAGTGTTTTAAGGAAAATCAAGAAACTAAGAGAGATAGTAGAATCAGTGGGAGAGTTTGAATAAGAAGCAATGTGGCAAGAAAGAATTGGTACATTGAAGTAAAAGTACCAATAAAAGTACAGACCAATGTACCAGAAAGAGGCAATGAATATGTTTTCTGGTGCAGAACACCATATCAGTACTGAAACAAAATAGGAATGGTGGGAAACTTGGACAATCCTGATAATTTTTGAAGCTCTTTCTCTCCTAAAAGAAGAGTAATTAATGCATTTTGACTTGCATTGATCATAATATAATTCTTCAAAAATTCAGGAAGTAATGACAAGAATTGCTCTTCCGGCCAGAATTCATAGGGAATTGGTTTAAGGACATAAACAAGGTCTTTGAAAAATAAGAAGAAAGCACAGTTAGATTATGGGAGAATAGATTTTAAAGAATACATGTCTTAAATACTTATCTTTGTAGTGTTACACAGATTGTGTTTCCCCAATTAAAAAAAAAAAGGAAATTCAGGGGAGAAGTTGTTTTACAAGGAAGATGAGCTTACCTTCAGGATAAATTAAATGTGACTATGCATTTGGAAGGACAATTTAAAGAACTTGTACAAAAATCTATAAATCTTGAACAAATAAAATAAAGGGATATAAATTGGGCCCAGAATTAAACAAGATGGGGAAAGTAAACAATATTGACTTCAAGAAACTGGAAAGATTCTTTAAAGACCTTTAGAAACGAAGACCATTCTTTTTCATAACAACATTCTGCCTTCATTTTGTATGATTTCTAGACAACAGAACCAATGGTCTTCAAAAAATTGAGCATGAATGTGAAGCAGATGGCAAGGGAAAGGCACATTATGAGAGCAACTAAACTACAATGAGGCCTTTTGAAAGGAGGAGGAGTAAAAAGTATGTCTGGGAAAGTAGTAAAGGAATAAAAATTGGATAAGAAACATTTGACATAGAGAAGTACATATGAAGTAAAGTAAAAGGCTGGAACAAAATTTATTATGCTTTACCTGAAATAAAAATAAAAATGAGGGTTAGCAATTCTGATCTCAGATAAAGCAAAACTTAAACTAGATCTTATTAAAAAGAGATAAGAAAGAAAAGTATATCTTGAAAAGGGCACTGTAAACAATGAAGAAGTAAAGATATTAAATGTGCATGTACCAAGTGGTAGAGCAGCCAAATTCCTAGAGAAGATTTTAAGCCAATTACAGGAAGAAATAGACAATAAAACTATATTATTAGGGGATCTCAACCTTCCCTTCTCAAAATGAGACAAATTTAACCACAAAATA
Organism: Myrmecobius fasciatus; assembly: GCA_023553655.1. NCBI lineage: Eukaryota > Metazoa > Chordata > Mammalia > Dasyuromorphia > Myrmecobiidae > Myrmecobius > Myrmecobius fasciatus. The sequence goes on from JAJPUD010005465.1 coordinate 37,347, forward strand.
AACAAGAAAGAAACTAGAGAGGTTAATAAAATCCTAGAAAACCTAGATATGAAAGAGAAAAGTGAATAGGGAGAGAAAGTAATACATCTTTTTCTCAGCAGTACATGACACCTACACAAAAGTTGACCATGTATTAGGGCATAAAAACCTCACAATGCAGGAAAGCAAAAATAGTAAATGCTTTTTCTTCAGACCAAAATTGCAATAAAATTACATTCAATAAAGTGACAGGGAAAGACACACTAAAACCCAGTTGAAAATAAAATAATCAAATTCTAAAAAATGAGTGGGTCAAACAACAAATCACAGAAACAATCCATAACTTCATCCAAGAAAATGACAATGATGAGACAACATAACAAAACCTATGGGATGTAGCCAAAGCTGTTCTTAAGGGAAATTTTATATTTCTAAATAGCAACATGAATAAAATAGAGAAAGAGGAGATCAATGAATTGGACAAACAACTAAGAAAGCTAAAAAAAAGAACAAATTAAAATCATCCAATTTAATACCAAATTAGAAATCCTGAAACTGAAAAGAGAGATTAAACTAAGATAAACTAAGATAAAACTAAGAAAACTATTGAAGTAATAAATAAAACTAAGAATTGGTTTTCATAAATAAATATGGATACAGCTTTGGTTAATTTATTTAGAAAAAACAAAACAAAACAAAAAAATCACCAGCATCAAAAATGTAAAGGGTGAACTTAACACTAATGATGAAGTCGAAATAATAATGAGGAACTATTTTGCCTAACTATAGGAACAAGTCTGACAATCTATGCAAAATTAATCAATATTTGCAAAAATCTATATCTCAATTAGGTCATTACTCTCTTTAGCTGAGCATCACGTTAATATTAGTCAATTGGGCCCTTAGTTAAAACCCTATGAATAACATCTACACATTGAGATTACCATTAGCATGAATTACAAAGACAAAAGATATAGAAATGCTTTTCTAAATTATGTGAAATTAGATTACTTTTCCTAAGTGGAGTCATACTTCATCTAACTTCCTGTCAGAAAGGGTGAGCACAAAAGTTGTTTTTTGTTTGTTTGTTTGTTTTCTGTCCTTTGCTCCTCACTGTATGTATTCTGTCTTTTCAAGAGACAAGACAGTTAAAAGAAGGTCAACCATATTTAAAAATATATGAACAAATGCACACTCAATCTAATGACATCAATTTTAGGGGCCCATTTACCTCAAACCTATAATTGTGGCTGGACTTTATTGAGGAAGATACAAGTTATTGCTATGCTAATTCCAAACAGATGAGTGATGACAATGACAATTGCTCATTATTATATTGCCAATGATGGCCGGGCTCCTAAGGTATCTCTAGTAGAATGTATTTGTAAAGCACTTAGCATAGTACTTAGTACACAGTAGGAGCTACATGAATGTTTATTTCCTTACCTCCCCTCCTTATCCTCCTAACCTTTGTAGGAGAACAAAGATCACACAAATGTTGCAGATCTCCATAAATTACTTTGGTTACTTGTATCTCAATAGGAATTAGTATCATGGGGTTTCTCTTTAAAGCTCCCTCTGTAGTGAGTAGCTAAGTTACTGTGGCAAATTACCTGTTCTTTCTGACAAGGCTGTATATTCCATCTTACATAAACCATTAAGCATAAGGGGAAAAGAAGTAGAGAAGTCATTCTTTTTAATCATTGAAACAAAGGCTTTTCCCTATTTTTCAAGGGTAGAAAACTGTAATCAACATTTGGCACATTGGACTGCTCAAATAAAATCAAGTTAATTGGTTAAATATGCTTTAGAAAAAAAGAAAGGAGGAATGCTCAAAGTTTCCTTTTGCTACACATTACTACTTTCCTAGATGTGATGCTAGAGCATCTGGTATACACAACAGCAGTGCTAAGGAACAGAAAATTCTTTGTGCTAAAGCCCCCACTTGTTATTTCCATATGCTGCTGAGCACATGGCTTGCAGCTTCATTTGAACAGAAATAGGGAGCCTCTTTCCCAACAGCAAGAACACCTCCTCCATGGTCCCTTGAGGAAGGATATGTTTTCTTTCCTATGACTCTTAAATAATTACAGAGTGAAAAATTCTGACAGGCACTTTAAATCTCTGAAGAGGTTCACAGGAGGTATCATGATATAATATTATTTTCAGCCTGATCTTAAGCTAAAAAAGTAAACTACAAAGAGTCAGCAGATCAATAAATGGGCTCAAACAACTGCTTCTTCATTGAGATTGAGATTTTTGCAAATATTGATTAATTTTGCTTAGATTGTCAGACTTGTTGCCCTAGAGTTAGGCAAAATAGCTTCTCATTATTATTTTGACTTCACCATTAGTGTTAAGTTCACCCTTTTCATTTTTGATGCTGGTGATTTTTTTTTGTTTTTTCTAAACAAATTAACCAAAGCTGTATCCATATTTTTATGAAAACCAATTCTTAGTTTTATTTATTACTTCAATAGTTTTCTTAGTTTTAATTTTTTAATCTCTCTTTTCAGTTTCAGAATTTCTAATTTGGTACTAAATTTGATGCTTTTAATTTGTTCTTTTTTTAGCTTTCTTAGTTGTTTGTCCAATTCATTGATCTCCTTTTTCTCTATTTTATTCATGTTGCTATTTAGAGATATAAAATTTCCCTTAAACTATCATGATATATGATTCAAACAATCATATATCAAATTCCTAAATTTTATCTATAAGATATCTTACTTTTTAAAGACATCTGGAAAATATGAGGAGGCTGGTAGAAGACTAAAATAATGGAAATTATGAAACAAGTAAAATCATATTATACTAAACTCAACAACTACATATATAGTAATATACTGAATGGAGAAAAACAAACTACTATATTGCTCAAACCAAATGTCTTAATGACAATTTGTCAAGGAAAAAATACTTAACCTATACAGTATGGTTTCAATCCTATATCACTGTACTTAATTAAGGATTTCTATTGTCTTTTGGATCTCCTCCTTTTTTTCCTCATTGTTCTCCTTCTTCTATCTTCTTTCAGAGAGAACTGGGTTCAAATTCTCCTGCTTACGTTTATTAGCTGTACAAGTTCCTTGTATATCAGAGAACTTTAGCAGTTATCTGATGAATTGGCAGATGATTGATCAAGAAAGACTCAAATTGAATTTAGCAGTTATCTAAAATCCTCAGATATTCTTCATGATTGCTGTTTGTTTTTATTTCCTCCATCTTATATATGTGACTAAGATTCTTTGAACTTCAGTGTCAGGGTTTACATTTTTGTTTAGTTGTTTTTGGACATGACCAACTTTTCATGACTCCATTTGGGCAAAAATACTGAAATAGTTTGTCATTTTCTTCTTCAGCTCATTTTGCAGATGAGGAAACTGAGGCAAACAGGGTTAAGTGATTTGCCCAGGATCATACAGCTAGTAACTATCCAAGATTGAATTTGAACTCAGATCTTCCTGACTCCAGGCTTACCACTCTATCCACTGTGCCAATTAGCTGTATTTATATGTTTCCCCTCAAATTTTAGTCCTTATTTGAGTTTTATCTTCTCTACTAAATCATAGATTCTGAGGCCAGACATGAACTCCAGAAGATAAGTCTGATGTACTCTATCTCTGGGTCACCTTGTGGCTCCATTTATTAAATTTTATTTTGTTAGATTGGGCTCAAGAGCCTAGCATCATCTTAAATGCTGCTGATTTTGCCCCATTTATTAGATTCATATCTACAAGCTTGATAAATACCTATGTTTTCAACCAAGTTACTGATAAAAATTAAATAGCCTGCTCATGCATGGATCTCAATAAGAAAAGGCTCCCTAGAATGAAGACTTAAGCTGGTACTTGAAAAAAGGTAGAATTTAAGTAGGCAGAGTGGAAATAGGAAAGGATGGATTGTTGACCAGTAGCAGACATGCCTGCTTAGAAAAAAAAAGAGTTTGTTTAGATCATTCTTAGCCTCTCTGATGACCATTCATTCCTTTTCTTTACTAACCTTACCAACCATCTCTTTAAGAAATAATTTTCCAAGGAATCATAGTCAAGATGAATGTCCTATTTTTAGACTCCATTCTTTTTCCTTTTATGAAAATTAGATTAATCACAAAGGCAATGAGGTAGTACAGTAGATAGAGAGCTGGACCTGCAGTCAAGTTGACTCAGTTTCCTGAGTTTCAATTCAGTCTCAGATACTTCCTTTTTACCAGACAAGTCACTTAATTCTGATTACTTCAGGTTTCTCATGTGTAAAATAAACTAGAGAAGGAAATGGCAAACCACTCCAGTATTTTTGCCAAGAAAACCCCAAATGGGTTCATGAAGTGTCATGCATAACTGAAATGACTCAATATCCATGGAACTCTGCTTTTGCAAAGCAGTGGTAGGAAGTGGTCTTTTCTCATTTTTCTTCTTTGGGGCCATGCTCTTTTTGTTTGTAATTATTTAACATTTACTTTCTTTATTTTGTTTTCTTTTGGGGGTGTTTTGTTTTTTTTCCCTTTGGTTGAGACAATTGAAGTTAAGTGACTTGCTCAGGATCACACAGCTAGGAAGTGTTACATTTTGAGGCCACATTTGAACTCAGGTTCTCCTGGATTCAGAGCTGATGTTTTTATTCATGGCACCATTTGACTGACTTTATTTTGGTAAATTTTTAATGAAGCCTTCTGTATGTAAAACATCATGGATATCCTTAATATCCCACTTGTATCCTAGTGACTTGAACAGGTTATAACCAAACCCTTTTTTCTAGCCAGATATGTCTGTAGTTAATGGGTAAAAAATGATCCTTTCCTACTTCCACTCTGTTTAAATCCCACCTTTCTTTCAAGTCTCAGCTTAAATCTCAACTCTATGAAGTCTTTTCCCCCAAGCATCCTGGTTTACTGAAACCCATAAGTAACCTTGAGCTGTTTAATATTACAAATGACTTGGATAAAAGCATAGTTATTCATCATACTTATAGATAATCTCAATATAATATATGGGACAAAGTCTAATCTAATTTAATCATCGAAGATAATACCACTCAGGTGGCTTGAATCACCTCACTGTTGAAAAGAGCCACATCCATCAGAAATAATCATCTTGCTGTGGCTATGTACAATGTTCTCTTGGTTCTACTCACTTCCTTAGCATCAGTTTATGTAAGTATTTACAAGCTTTTCTATAATTAGCTTGTTCATCATTTTTATAGAGCAATAATATTCCATAACATTCATATACCATAACTTATTCATCCATTATCCAACTGATGGGCATCCACTCAGTTTCCAGTTTCTTGCCAATACAAAAAGAACTTCTAGAAACATTTGTGGGTGTTTTTCTCTCCTTTATGATCTTTTTGGTATACAGACCAGTAGAGACACTGCTGGATCAAATGGTATGCCCATAAATTAAATTAAAAAGAATTACGAAGGTAAATAGAATTCTAGAAAAGTTAGGTATGATAAACCTTTGGAGAAAATTAAATGGAGGCAGAAAGGAATATACTTTTTTTCTCAACAGTACATGGAACCTATACAAAAATTGACCATGTATTAGAACATAAAAATCTCAAAATTAAATGCAGAAAGGCAAAAAGTACAAAGGCATTTTTTTATATCATGATGCAATAAAAATTACATGCAATAAAAGTCAAAGGGAAAATAGAGCAAAAAATTAATTGGAAAATAAATAATCTAATTCTAAAGAATGAGTGTGTAAAACAACAAACCATAAACACAACCGATAATTTCATCCAAGGAAATGACAATAATGAGACAACATACCAGAATTTAGGGGATGCAACCAAAGTAGGTCTTAGGGCAAGTTTTATATCTCTAGATGCTTACTTACATAAAATAGAGAAAGAGAAGATCAATGAATTGAGCATTCAACTAAAAAAAAAGCTAGAAAAATAACAAATAAAAATTGTCCAAGTAAATACCAAATTTGATATTCTGAAAATAAAAGGGTAGATTAATAAAATTGAACATAAAAAACACTGAACAATTAAAATTAAGAGTTGGTTTTGTAAAAAAATCAATAAAATAGATAAAACTTTAGTTAATTTGATTAGAAAAAGTAAAGAAGAAAATCAAATTGTTAGTATTAAAAATGAAAAAAGGAGAACTTTGCACCAATGAAGAGGAAAGTAGAGCAATAATTAGAAGTTATTTTGCTCAATGTATGCCAATAAATATGATCATCTAAATTAAATAGATGAATACTTTCAAAAGTATAGATTGCCAGATTAACAGAAGAGGAAATAAATTTCTTAAATAATCCCATTTTAGAAAAAGAAATTGAACGAGCTATTAATCAGCTCTCAAAGACAAAATCTTTAAATCCAGATAAATTTATGTATGAATTCTATCAAACATTTAAAGACCAATTAGTTTCAATACTGTGCAAACTATTTGGAAAAATAGAGAAAGAAAGAATCCTACCAAATTCCTGTTAGGACACAGAAATGGTGCTGATACCTAAACCAGGGAGGGTCAAAACTGAGAAAGAAAATTATAGTCCAATTTTCCTAATGAATATCAATGCAAAAATCTTAAATATTATATAGCAAAGAGATTATCCTCAGGATAATACACCATGACCAAGTAGGATTTATACCAGGAATGCAGGGATAGTTTGATATTAAGAAAACTATCAGGATAACTGATGATGTCACTATCCAAACTAACAAAAATCATATGATGATCTTAATAGATGCAGAAAACTGTTTGACAAAATCCAGCATCTATTCCTATTAAAAACACTAGAGAGTATAGGAATAAATTGATTTTAAAAAATGATCAGCAGCTTTTATTTAAAACCATCAGCAAATATCATGTGTAATGGGGATAAACTAGAAACACTCTGAATAAGATCAGGGCTGAAATAAGTTTGCCCACTATCACCATTACTGTTCAATACTGTATTAGAAATGTTAACTTTGGCAATAAGAGAAGAAAAAGAGACTAAAGGAATTAGAGGAGGTAATGAGGAAACCAAATTATTACTCTTTGCAGATGATATGATGGTACACTTAGAGAACCAAGAGAATCCAAATAAAAAACTACTAGAAACAATTCATAACTTTAGCAAAGTTGCAGCATACAAAATAAATCCACATAAATCATCAGCATTTTTATATATTACCTACAAAGTCCAGCAGCAAGCAATACAAAGAGAATTTCCATTTAAAATAACTGTAAATAATATAAAATATTTGGGAGTCTACCTGCCTAGGCAAAGTAAGGAACTATAGGAACACAATTACAAAACACTTATCACACAAATAAAGTCAAATCTAATCAATTCAAAAAATATCAAGTGCTCCTGGGTAGGCCAAGCTAATATGATAAAAATGGCAGCATTACCTATTTTAATCTACTTATTCAGTGCCATAGCAATTAAACTCCCAAGAAATTATTATGCTAGAAAAATAATAACAAAATCCATCTGGAAGAATAAAAGTTCAAGAATTTCTAGCGAATTAATGAAACAAAATGCAAATGAAGTGGCCTACCTGTACCGGAACTAAATTTATATTATAAAGCAACATTCATCAAAACTATTTTGTACTGTCCAAGAAAAAGAGTAGTCATTCAGTGAAATAGATTTTGGATTCACAGGACAAAATAGTCAATGCCTATTGTAATCTGGTGTTTGACAAACCCAAAGACCCCAGCTTTTGGGATAATAACTCACTATTTGACAAAAACTGCTGGGAACATTGGAAATTAGTATGGCCAAAAATAGGTATTGACCCATACCTAACACCATATACAAAGATAAGGTCAAAATGGGTTCATGATTTAGACATAAAAAATGACAGTACTAGCAAGTTAAAAGAACAAAGTATAGTTTACCTCTCAGATTGGTGGAGAAGAAAGGAATTTATGGCCAAAGAAGAACCTGAGTACATTATTGAAAACAAAATAGATAATTTGATTATATTAATTTTGAAAGTTTTTATACAAACAAAATCAATGCAGACAAGATTAGAAAGGAAGCAATAACCTGGGGGAAATGTTTACTTTCAAGGGTACTGATAAAAGATTCATTTCTAAAATATATAGAGAATTGACTCAAATTTATAAGAATTCAAGCCATTCTCCATTTGATAAATGGTCAAAGAATAGACTCTTTTCAGATGGTGAAATTGAAACCATTTGTAGTCATATGAAAAGGTGCTCCAAATTACTATTGATCAGAGAAATGCAAATTAAGACATCTCTGAGATACCACTACACACCTCTCAGATTGGCTAAGATGACAGGAAAAGATAATGACAAATGTTGAAGGGGATGTGGGAAAAACGGGACATTGATAGATCATTGGTGGAACTGTGAACTGTGAATCCAATCATTCTGGTGAGCAATTTGGAACTATACCTAAAGGACTATCAAACTGTGCATACTCTTTGATCCAGAAGTGTTTCTACTGGACTTGTATCCTAAAGAGATCTTAAAGGAGGGAAAGGGACCCACATGGACAAAAATGTTTGTGGCAGCCCTTTTTGTAGTGGCAAGAAACTGGAAATTGAGTGGATGCCCATCCATTGGAGAATATTTGAATAAGTTATGATATATTAATGTTATGGAATAATATTATTGTATAAGAAGCAATCAGCAGAATGATTTCAGAGAGACCGGAAGAGACTTACATGAACTGAGGCTAAGTGAAGAGAGTAAAAACAGGTGATCATTTTATTTAGCAATAAGAGTGTACAATGATCAGTTCTGATGGACAGCTCTTTTCAGTAATGAGATGATTCAGTGCAGTTCTAATTGTCTTAGGATAGAGCCATCTACAGCCAGAGAGAGGGCTGTGGAAACTGAGTCTGGATCACAATATAGTATTTTCACTCTTTTTTGTTGTTGTTTGATTCCATTTTATTTTCTTTCTCATTTTACTCATTTTTAATCTGATTTTTCTTGTGCAGCATGATAATTGTGGAATTATGTATAGAAGAATTGCCCATATTTAACATATATTGGATTCCTTACTGTCTAGGGAAGGGGGTGGAGGAAAGGAAGGGAAAAAATGGAATACAAGATTTTGCAAAAGTGAATGTTAAAAATTATCCATGAATATGTATTGAAAATAAAAAGGTTTAATAAGAAAGGAAAACTGAAAAAGGGGCATAGCCCAGAAATACTTAAAAATCACATATCTAGTTTATTATTTTACAATGAAAATAACTTTTAATCCAATAAAACAGCAAACCAATCCAGTATCTTTGCCAAGATAACCCCAAATGGGTATCTTAAAGTGTGTTTATGTATATATGTATATGTGCAAATACACATAACTAAACAAGTATATACATATATGTACATATATACACATATGTGTCGATACATGACCAAAATAACTGAAATATATATGTCCCCAGTGAGGCCTGATTACACTGACATTTTACCCTACAACCCTCCCAAGTATGGCTCAAGCCAGATTAAAATGCACTTGCAAAATTTTTAACAAAATAAATAAAACTACAATTGAACATGGATAATATTATTTAATTTTTAAAGCAATATGTAGCCTGCAACAATTATTATGTGTAGCTTAGTGACCCTAAAGTGTGATGTTATTAGTTATAGTCACTGAATAAGAGACTATATGTAAGGTAATTCCTTTTTAATACTATATAAATTGTTTTTATTTTCATTATAGATTTCAACTAAATTGATAGAACTTTTGGCTCTAGATAAAGAGATATCAGATAAGTTTGGAGAAAGAGAAAACATTTTTTTTTCCAAAAGCTTTTCTCATCTGAAGCAAACTGGAGGTCTAGATAGCTAACTGGTTCTGTATTTAAGGTCAACATATATTTCACCAAATATTAATCTCTAAAGTCCTATGTGCACTGATTTTTGGCTAACTTTCATATTTGAAAACCAGGTGTTTTTTTTTTCCCACAGTGATTCTAAAATAGTTAATTTGGGGCTCAACATCATTAATTTCTGTTCTATCAAATCTTTTTCAAAGTTTTTAAAAAAAAATTTGAAAGTAGTAATCTTGTAGAGATGATAAGATAATGATAAGAATTACTCCCCCCATCAAACCATTAAATTATGTATCAGTGCTTCATTACCAACTCCAGAATTACAACTCATAAATTTAAAAAGTCATCAGCCACTTTTAACTATTCCAGTGAACTACTAATGGCAATTAATAGGCCAATAAATCAGCAACTGAGCCATAGAAATGACTTAGAAATTACCTGAGGATCCTCTCAAACTAGAGATTAAATACTCTTAAAACCCTTGATTTTAAGGAATAACCAGTCACCAGGTCTTGTTTATATAGTTTGCTAACCAGAAAGAAAAAATTTGCAGAAAGAAAATACAGCTAGCCAATATAAGTGGAAGGTAATCAATACGTTTGACTGCCAGCAAAACAAGGGCATTGGCAAAACAATTTAAAGATCTATCAAATGAAAAATGGAAAAATACTTAGCAAAGCAAAAAGTGAATTATGGAGGATTTGTTGATTCACTCAGAGGAAACACAGTGTACTTTACTCTCCCTTTCCCTTGTGGAACAGAAAAAGCTATGCTTTTTATACTTTGGAATCTAGCTAGCCTTTGATAGTTAATAAGACAATTTTGTGATAGAGAGGGGTCCTGTGGTGGGCCTGCCAAAATTTCCTCCTCTGGCAATGATAAGTTGAAAAGTCTACCAATTCAGAGCCAGATGCTGCAGTCAGATGAACCATATAATCTTGCATGGCAATGTCTCTAGCATGCCAAGGAAAAACACTCCAGTTCTCAGAACAAAGCAGAGATTAATACTGATACTTAGGCAGTATCCAAAAAGCAATGAGTTGAAAAAAGATTGCCTCATGCAGTTTCAGAAATAGTCTGATGGCTTTAAACTGATTTCTTTTCTCAGAATGTAGCCCCCCAGAAATTCCAAGGTCAAAATTACTATATGGATTTTCATGATCATAGGTACCTCTGCCATTAGACAAAATTGATAATTCTGTAATATTTAACTCACACTTTCCAATAAATAATTAATACATCTTCAAACAGCTTTCCCTAGTAAGAGTATTTCTCCCAAGGAACAAAGAAATGTGGTAAAAACAAAAACAACAATAACACTTATATGATACAAAATGATAAAAAAAAATATGAGAAATACCTCAAGATACAGAACTAGATATAACACTAGATGCCATCAAATAAAAATCTTTTTTTTATAGGAGGACACAGAAATTAAACAAAATTTTGAGGTCAAACAACCTTGTCTCAAGCAGAATCAGACTTCATGTCTCAAGAGCTATGGTCTTTCCAACAGTACCAGGCAAAGGTTTGCAAATGTGGTTCCTTTTTAAAATAGATTTTTTTTCCATTATACATAAAGATAATATCAACATTTTTTATTTGTATAAAATGTTGATTCAAAGCTATTTCAGTGCTTCCATCCTTGCCTTCATCCCTAAGATAGTAAGCAACTTCATATAGATTATAGATAGGCAATCATGTAAAACACATTTCACTATGTCATGTTCTGAAAGAAGAAAAAGAACAAAGGAAGAAAATATCTATGGGAAAAATAATGTGAAAATTGTATGCTTCAATCTGCACTAAGAATTTCTTAGTTCATTCTCTGGAGATGAACAGAATTTTCCATCATAAGTCTTTTGGAATTATCTTGGATCATTGTATTGCTGAAAAAAAGCTTTCATAAATAGTTGATGATTGTACAGTGTTGTCTACAATATTCTCCTGGTTCTGCTCACTTCACTTTGTATCAGTTCTTGTAAGTCTTTCAAATGGGGGATGACTACAAGTCATACATTGAATCACTGAATTGACTTTAAAGATCATTTGATTTATAAGAATGCAAGAGATTCTCCAGTTAATAAATGGTCAAAGGATATGATCAGACAATTTTCAGATGAAGAAATTGAAACTATTTCTAGTCATATGAAAAGATGCTCTAAATCACTATTGATCAGAGAAATGCCAATTAAGACAACTCTTAGGTACCACTACACACTTCTAGAATTAGCTAAGATGACAGCAAAAGATAATGATGAATGTTGGAGGGGATGTGGGAAAAGTGAGACACATACATTGTTGGTTAAGATGGGAACTAATCCAAACATTCTGGAAAGCAATTTAGAACTATGACCAAAGGACTATCAAATTGTGCATACCCTTTGATCCAACAGTGTTTCTGAAGGCAAGAAGTGTTTCAGTTTTGTTTTTTGTAATCCTACTACCTAACACAAAACATGATTAAGTAAATGAAATGTTCTTCCCCTATCAACTGTTTTTCTAATCTTACCTCAAACATAGCAAGAAAAAAACATTCAAAATATTAAAAATGAAAAAAATTGGTATAACTTCAACATTTTAAATAGTTTATTTGAAAGGCCAGTCATTGACATGAACAAATTACACACTTAAATCATGTCATCCCTTGGGAAGGGGAGGGAATAAGTATTTGTCATCTACATTGTGTCAGGCACTATGCTAAATGCTTCACAAATATCTTATTTGATCCTACCAACAACACCACTTGGTAAGTGCTGTCATTATCCACATTTTACAGCTGAAGAAACTGAGCAAAAATATTAAGTGACTTTTTCAGGGTCATATATTTAGTTTTTTGAGGCTAGATTTGAACTCAGTTTTTCCTGAATCCAAATCCATTGCTCTATCTATTGTACCATCAAGCTGTGAAATGATTTAGCCCAGTTCTCTCATGCTAATAATAATGGAATATAAATCACTCAGAAAAAAAATGAGGAGCTATGCCCAAAGTCTCATAGGAAGTAGACTGAAGTTAGAACCACTGTTTTCTAGCTTCCAGTTAGTGTTCTCCAAATTACAATATAACAAAATATTGAAGTGGTAGCAATTACTAGCTTTGAGAGAGGAAATATGGTAACATGAATAAAGAACTAAGTTCAAATCCAGCAAGATCTAAAATCAAATTCTGCCACAGATTCATACTAGCTATATAAACCTGGACAAGTCACTTCATTGAGCTTTTAACAAGTAACTCTCTAAATCTACAAAGTGCCAAAAAGTTATTCTTCTATACTGATGGAGTCCCATCAACTGAAAGTTCCCTATATCAGCTTAAGTGAATTTCAAATCCCTGTACCCTGTCTCTCATATCTTACTCCATCATCCATATATTGTTAATTTGCAGTTAGTAATTATAGCTTAGTTTGTTTGCAGTTTGTATTTATATGTGTTAGCTTTTTTTCTTTCAACTTAGAAGTTAAAATAAGCTTCCCAGTCATAGTCTTTCCCACTTTTGTCTAGGATGGTAGGAGGTAATTGAGGTCCACCCTTTCCCGAGGAAAAAGAAGACGAGTAAAAAAATGAACCATATTTTAATATATCTAATAAAATCTGGTAATCTGTTGATAGAGTGTCAGATTTAATGTCAGGAGGACTCATGTTCCTGAGCTGAAACCTGGCGTCTGACTTGCTAGCTGCATGACCCTGAATAAGCCATTTATCTCTGCTTGTCTCAATTTCTTCATCTATAAAATCAGTTGGAGAAGGAAATGGCAAACGACTCCAATTTCTTTGCAAACAAAACCACCTCATTTGGAGTTATGAAGTCCACCCTTTTGAATAACAACAAATAAAGTAGTACTTTTCTACTTCCCAGGATGTATTATTTTACTTAATAATGAGTTCTCAATCCTCTGCGGCATTTATGTCAACAAAGGGAACACTAGAACACAATGAATCATAAAATTGTATACTTGCATGGTACCTAAGAGTTAAACTAGTCCTATTCCTACCTAACACATGAATTTTCTCTATATCAATAATCTTCTCTGTGCTACAAGTAGTCATTCAATCTCTACTTGAAGATCCCTGAATTTCTAAGAACTCACTGTCACTTTCTCTCAAGATTGTCCAATCAATTTCATATAATATGAACTGTTCCAGTGATCTCCTTTATACTGAGCTGAAACAAAATTTTAAAAAGGAACCATGGAAACTCAGACTGATTTAAGGCTCCTTACTTCAAAATACCCTTAGTCTCAGTTAATAAGGACTCTAATTTCTAAAGAAAATGTCTTTCTTTATAGCCATTGAAAAGGCTATCTCTAGGATACAGTAAGATGAAACTTTGTTTCTTTGATGCTTATATTTTGAAAGAATCCATCCTATTGTAACTGTGGGCTTTGGAAGTGAATTAGGAAGGTAGTAGCCTTCACTAAGAAAAAACGCTGATTTTTTCTGTTTATACCAAAGCCATCTAAAGCTTATGTTCTAATTGATTATGGTCATATTTTCCTACCTTTATTTTTTTTTTACTTAAGCTTATAACCCAATTCAAAGATCTTACAGGACTACACTCTGAGAAAAGAAATCAGTTTAAAGCCATCAGACTATTTCTGAAACTGCATGAGGCAATCTTTTTCAACTCATTGCTTTTTGGATGCCGCCTAAGTATCAGTATTAATCTCTGCTTTGTTCTGAGACCTGGAGTGTTTTTCCTTGGCATGTTAGAGACATTGCCATGCACTAGTAGTGCCCATGCTTTAAGGATTAACTCAAAAGTTACCTTGAATCCCATGAATGAAAATGCAATTTCCTTCTAAAGACTTCACATAGCACCTTCACATTTCTTTTATCTATCAGTTTGTAGATAAATGTTTCTTAAGTGACTACTATGTTCCAGGCACTGTGCTAAGTGTTGGGCAACAAAAGACAAATTTTGCCCTTAAGGAGTTCACAATCTAATAAGAAGTAAAATAAACAAACAAATAAATGCAAGTAAGAAATATACAGGATACAATTAAAAGAAGGAAACACACGACGAAGCTTTGAAAAAGGATTCCTGTAGAAGAAGGTACATTAATTTAGAACTTAAAGGAAACAAGGGAAACCAGTAGGTAGAAATGTTGGGGAGCAACATTCTAAGAATGAGAGGGTAGCCACAGAAAATACCTGGGGTCAAGAGTTGGAGTATCTTGCTTGTAGAACTGCCAAGAGGACACTGGAAGGAGAGTATGTGATGAAGAATGAAGTATAAAGTGCAAGATAATTGAAAAAGTGGGATTAGGATGATTTATATAGAGCTTTGAATGTCAAACAGGAGATGTTGTATTGTATTGAAATTGATAGGGAGCCATTTCAATTTATTGAGTAGGCACAAGGATAAAATGGTAGGATCTGTACTTTAGGAAAATCACTTTGGCAGTTGAATTGAGGAGAGACTGGAATGGGGAGAGATTTGAGGCAGATAGATCCACCAGCAAGTTATTGGAAGTTTTATCATTTATTTTCATGTTTTACTCCTTTTAAAATTATATGACTTGTCAAACATTGGAAAAATGGAATGGGTAACTAAAAAAGACTTTCAATGTTTTTTATGAATATGTGCCTACCTGTCCCAAATGACTTACCCAGGATCCTTCTAGGACTGAAAAAGTACTTGGAAGTATTTGCTATGTGTCAAAAACTTTCTTAAGCACTGGGCAATGAAAAAGAAAATCAAAGCTGTGCCTGATCCCAAGAGGCTCAAATTGTAATTAAGGGAGACAATCCATAAAATATTATTTAGCTACAGGGACAGTAGAAAATCAAGCTGGTTTTTATAGTGCAGTAGAGGAGCAAAGGGCAGCAAGGTGATGCAGTGAAAAAAGGGCTAGGGCTAAAGTTAGAAAGACTCATCTTGCTGAGTTCAAATAACAGATACAGACATTTACTTGCTGAGTGACCCTGGGCAAGTCATTTAACCTTGTTTACCCAAGTTTTCTCATCTGTAAAATAATCTGGAGAAGGAAATGGCAAATCACTCCATTATCTTTGGCAAGAAAACCCATCAACCAAGAAGAAACCTAAAAATTTGGCCTTAGAGGAAATGACTCGCTCCTCTGTCACTTTCTCCCTTCCAAACTGACCAAAAAAAGATGATTTAAATGCAAGTAAAAGTTGAAGAATGAACCAAAAAAAATCTCTTTCATCTTTTGCTTATATTTTATCTAAAAATGAAAGACATATATAGTAATAAAATGAAAGGCTAAAAAAATTACTGAATTAAATGAATTTAAAAATACCATCCCCACAGTAGTTTTAATGCTGCTGTCAGACAAAGCAAAAATTATCATTCACTATATAAAGATAAACACAGAAATAGTCTTATTCTTATAAGAATCTGACAAATGCAGGGCAAACCCAAGATGATGGAGAATAGATATTACCTGAATTCTTTCCAACTTATCTCAGAATCAGCAATAAAACAAGTTTATCAATAGATTTTGGAAAACAAACATTTGTTGAATAATGATATTTCGGCTTAAGATATCTTGGAAGGACTTCAGGAAAGGTCTGTCTCAATAGGGCAGAGGGAACACAGTCCAGTTAATCAAAGTACAGGGAGACCCAGCACAAGGAATCTAATAGGAGACTCTTAGCCAAAGTACAGCAATGTCAGATACTCTGTTCTGGTTCAGAAGCCCAGTGCATCAGTAGGCCAGTTGTGAGTCCTCCAAAGCAACCATAGAAGGCAAATTGTGAGCCCTTGAACTGCAGTATAATTGGTGGGACTTGGCCAGGTCAACAGCCGAACAGCGGGAAAGCCTGAAGTACCATCCACCCTAGCATGATCAGTGAGAGGCCCCAGCCCCCTCTAAAAGGAACCCTAGGAACAGAGCTTAAGTCGTAAAAATGAGAAAGAAAGCAAAAAGAGCCCAGATCATACTGAACAACTAAGGACATAGGGAAGATCAGAACACAAACCCAGCAGAGGACATCAATGGCAAAATGCTTACAAGCAAAGCCTCAAAGGACCATTTGAACTGTGCTCTTTGGTCTGGGGATTTTGAAATTTAGGAACAATATTTCTATGTGTTTTCCATGTAGGATCTCTTTGAGGTACTGAGCAGTGTTTTGTTTTTTTTTTGTTTGTTAATTTTATTTTGTTTTTCTTTTTTATTATTTCTATTTTCCCCTCATGTTCCTCAATTCAGGTCAATTTTCTTTGACTACTGGCATTTTTGGACAAAGGTTCTTTTTTTAGCCACAGTTTTCAGATAATGGAATCATTCTTATATTTTCTCTTTTGATATATTCTCCAAATCTGTGTTTTCTCTTACAACATATTTCACATCCTGTTCTATTGTTTTCATTCTTAAGATTTAAGATTTATTATTTCTTGGTTTTATAGCTTTACTTGCCCAATTCTAATTTTCTTTTTTTTTAATTTTATTTTATTTGCAAAACATATGTATGGGTAATTCTTCAATATTAACCCTTCCATATCTTTCTGTTACAAATTTCCCCCCCCAACTCTCC
>JAJPUD010005465.1:54996-70894 GCA_023553655.1 Myrmecobius fasciatus
TGGACATAAATTTATTCCATCTCCATAGGTCTGAGAGGTAAACTATATTACGTTCCTCTAATTTACTTATAATATCATTCTTTATATCTAGATAATGAACCTATTTAGATCTGATCTTGGTATGTGGTGTTAGATGTGGGTTTAGTTTCCAATTTTCCCAGCAGTTTTTGTCAAATAGTGAGTACTTATCCCAGAATCTGGGGTCTTTGGGTTTATCAAAGACTAAATTGCTATAGTTATTGCCTAGTTTGTCTTGTGATTCTATCCTATTCCACTGAACGACTACTCTATTTCTTAGCCAGTACCAAATGGTTTTGATGACCGCTGCTTTGTTATATAGTTTTAGATCTGGTACAACCTAATTCTAATTTTCAAAGAATTATTTTCTTCTTCAAGACTCCATTTTCCTTTCCTAGTTGATTAACTTTTTTTCCATAATCTTCTTATTTTTATTGGATGGTTTTTATTTTATTTTAATTTTTTTCTCAATCTCTGTCATTTCAGTTTTAAAATATTTTTGAGTTTTTATATAAATTCTATAAATTAGCCATTTAAGATTACTCTTGGGGTTTTTTGTATATATATGTATGTGTGTTTTACTTCATTGTCCTTTGGAGATGAACTCCAATCTTTCCTATTCCCATAGTAAATTTCTATGGTTGGGTTCTTTCTTCTTTTTCTATTCATTTTTAAGGACATTTGTTTTTATTTGTTTTTAATTTTATTTTATTTGCAAACCATATGTATGAGTAATTCTTCAACCTTAACCCTTACAAAGCTTTCTGTTTTTTCCCTCCAACTCCCCACCCCTCCCTTAGATGGCAGGATATCCACAACATGTTAATTATGTTAAAATACTTGGCAAATCGAATATATGTATACATATTTCCCAACTTATCGTTGTTGTGCAAGAAAAATCGTATCTACACAAAAGACATATCAGATAAAGGAAACACAATGTAAGCAAACATCAATGAAGAGTATGAGAATGTTATGTTGTGGTCCACATTTCAAAGTAATCTAGTCTTTTTTTTTCTTTTTGCTGAGGCAATTGAGGTTAAGTAACTTGCCCAGGGTTCCACAGCTGGGAATATTAAGTGTCTGAGACCAGATTTGATCTCAGGTCCTCCTGACTTCAGGGCTGGTGCTCTATCCACTGCACCACCTAGCTGTCCCTTTCTATTCATTTTTAAAAGAGAACTATTAGTCTCTTAGGGGGTAAGGGGATGATACCTTTACCTTCATTTCAGCTCTTCTCTCTTATCTGGAACCCCAAACCAAAAGCTCCTCCTACCTACAAGTGCCGACAGCCAACTACTTCCTTGCCCCACTCCTTCTGCACTCGCTGGGTATACCAGTTCCTTCTCACTCAGGGCTGAGTTTCTGCAGCACAGCTAGGCCTGGAATTTCTAAACAGCAGAGATTCCTTCAATCTCTGGGGAATCAGACCCAAGATTCCCCATGATGTCCAAGAAGTGACACTTCTTGTGTTTTGAGTTGAGGCTCCTTCTGAACCCTGCTAACCCCAGGGCTCCCTGCTTGCTCTTTCAACCGAGCTAGCCTTGAGGTATATACACTTTATATTGGTTAAATCTGAATCCTGGGGTCTTTTTAAAGGTCTTTTTGGGTTGTCCCAGGAAGGAATAAAACTGCTCCAGTTTTATTCATTTTTCAGCAGTCTATGTTCTCCCCGAGGTATCATTTCATTTTTAAGGGATATCTGGAGAGCTTGACATTTTCTGACCTACTCTTCCAAGAATCGCCTGCACTTGATCACATTTTCTTGAGAAGATTTAGGTTTCTGTGTTCCAGACACTACATAAAAACATCAGTGTTCTTTGTGGTGTTTTTTTTAATATGTTGGTTAGTTTTCTTTTCAGATTATCGCAATGGAATTTTTCTGTCAATGGAAGTAGATCCAGTGGAAAATATAGGTGATACAAAAATATCAAGAAAAATGTGTTTACTGACACATTGTTGGTTGAACTGTGAATGGACCCAACCATTCTGGAGAGCAATTTGGAACTATGCTCAAAAAGTTATCAAACTGTGCATACCCTTTGACCCAGCAGCGTTTCTATTGGGCCTATATCCCAAAGAAATCATAAAGGAAGGAAAGGGACCCACATGTGCAAGAATGTTTGTGGCAGCCCTTTTTGTAGTGGCTAGAAACTGGAAACTGAATGGATGCCCATCAATTGGAGAGTGGCTGATTAAGTTATGGTATATGAATGTTATAGACTATTATTTTTCTATAAGAAACGACCAGCAGGATGGTTTCAGAGAGGCCTGGAAAGACTTGCATGAACTGATGTTAAGCAAAGTGAGTAGAAGCAGGAGATCATTATACACAGCAACAAGACTATATGATGATGAATTCTGATGGACATGGCTCTCTTCCACAATGAAATGTTTCATACCAGTTCCAATTGTTCAGTAAAGAAAGCCATATACACTCAGAGAGAGGGATATGAAATGTGGACTACAACATAATATTTTCATGCTCTCGATTGATGTTTGCTTGCATTGTGTTTCCTTTCTCTGATTTTTTTCTTGTAGATATGATTTTTCTTGCATAGCAATGATGTGTGGAAATATGTATAAACATATTCAATTTGTCAAGTATTTTAACATAATTAACATGTAGTGGATTTCCTGCCATCTAGGGGAGGGGTGGGGAGTAGGGGGAAAAATTTGTAATGGAAACCTTTGTAAGGGTCAGTGTTGAAGAATTACCCACACATATGTTTTGCAAATAAAAAGCTTTAATAAAATAAAATTAAGTTCAATTCAATTTAAAAAAAAGAAAAGAAAAATGTGTTTAAAATTTTATACTTAGGGAAGTAGGTATACCATTTTTTTCATGCACAACTAGATAATGATTTTAAACTCTGATTTAGATGCATCTTTACTCCAGTGTAGTTTCATTCCCTTTGCTGTTTAATGCAATGTTTAAATCTAAAAGAAATACAATACATTTGACTTTAAATGACATACACACCTATCAGAAACACACTTTTGTCTTGTCCCATTTTACATTCTTTTCAAATTAATTTAAGTTGAACATAGCTTTCATCATTTCACTAACTAATAAAAATGCTACAATTGCTGATGAAAAGCAGAATTCAAATATTTGACCTTTTTAAATGGAATTAATGCTCTAAAAGTAGTTTGTGAAATGTAGGAATAAATTTCACTTAGAAATAGATATGAAATCTCTTAATAGTGCAGGTTAGATAAAAAATTCTTCCACAACAACTAGAATACAGATCTCCTAATTCTCAATGCAGTGTTATTTTCACCATATATAATAATATATATTATGTAACAATATAATATATATATATACACATATATATAATTTCATATTACAATATAATCACAGAATTTTAGCTAGAAGAGAACACAGACATCATCCAGCCTAATCTCATTTTGCATGTGAGGAGACTGAGGCCTAGAGAAGCAAAATGATGTACATATGATATGGTCATATGGGTAATAGGTAGCAGGAGTATCATATGAATCCATACCTTCTGACTCTAAATACATTGTTGCCCTTTCTACTGCACCACATCATACATCATCTCTTTATTCAAGAAGAGTCTCCTAAAATATGAAGTTTTGAGTGTTTGCCTAGATTTGTCTCTTCTCAAATATGTGATATTTGAACTACTTGAGATTGTCCCACAAAGCTTATCTATATTTTAATGTTTCCTGTTTCTAAGTAAATTGCTCATTCTCACTTTTTGAACATGAGCAATATCCAATAGACTTCTTTTAATTGGTTTAGAAAATACAATCTCATTTAACCAACTTGGAACAAGGTACTTTGATTGAATTAAATTGAGCATGACAAAAATCAGTAAAACTCATCAATTCAAATCAATCAGTCTCAATAAACAGACCAAATCTGGTTAAGGAGAAATAGAAAACCGATTAAAAACCATGGGCAGTCTTTTAACTCCTCCACAACTAATGTATTATCATGATGAAAATGCAGAATTCTTAAGAGGCATAACATAAATTTGTTGATACAAGCAAATCTTTCACAGTTCTAGTGAAAGACAGTATAGAACAAAGTACAGTGGATTTGAAGTTAGAAATCCTACATTTGAATCACATCTCTGCTATTTACAATCTGTATAACTTGAGAAAAGCCACTCCTCTTCCCGACTCTCATTTTCTCACCTGTCAAATGGGGAATTTGGACAAGATGACCTCTAAAATCCAATTCAAAATCTGTTTGTCCCTGCCATGATACCATCAATGACATTATTAATAGACTTTCATTAGCACTCATTAAACATCCATATTGAGCTGGTATTTTAACAAACTATTCCAGATTTAGCAGATCTTAATCTGCCTCTACACTGCGCAGAAGGAAGAGAAAATTAAGCATTTATCCACTTCTTTTGACCATAGTCAGTAGTCAAACTTGATATGTCAGACCAAACAGTCGATGTGGAGACTTTATAAGTCACAATTATTAACTCTTCCTTTGCAAAACAGTATTGAATAGACCTTTTCTGAATTGCTTAATGAATAAATCATATTTGTTTCTCTGAAGAAACTTATTGGCAATAGTAGACAATATCTCTGTGACTAGAGATTTGAGGATATACAATAACTTTAAATATCTTTCTCACCTCTCTGTTTTCATCTGTCTCTTAATGTCTTGTCTCTTCTCTATCTCTGTCTCCGTATCTTTGTCTCTCTCTGTGTATGTCTCTCTATCCCTATGGCTCTTTCTGTCTCTGTCTCTTTCTGGGTCTCTGTCTCTTATTATGTCTTTTTTCTCTCTCTCTGCCTCTGTCTCTGTCTTTATATCTCTCTTCTCTGTGTCTCAGTTTCTCTCTGTCTCCTCATCTCCCCAGTATATGCGTATATAAACATATATACATATATGGATAGACTCCACAAGTTGCTTCCATTTTAGGCATAGGAAAACAATTCCATTTAATACTATTATAACTAATTATGGAAATCTTAGAAGAGAATTATTGGGAAGATGGTCAGTGATAGTTACCTAAAGGAGATAGCATTTCAGATATTATTGAATGCTGAGAGGCAGCTGGAGAACTAGAGTAGGGATAATATAGCAAAACAAGCATGAATTAAAATTACTTCTTTCCAGGAAAACTATTTGTCTTAGGAAGAACAATGGAGTTAAATTCGGATATATTGAGTAAAACTCAAAGCCCATCAGTGTCTATATCACCTAATTTGATTGTTCTGAGTATCCATAGTCAACTGATCACTTTACTTAGATACAGAACACTCAAAGTCATTGTTTAGAAGAACTAAAACTTACTAGCTTATAAACTGATTGAGACAACGTGTGTGTGTGTGTGTGTGTGTGTGTGTGTGTGTGTGTGTGTTTTAATCTCAAAATTGCTCACTGTAATTATGCTTTTGGGCAAAATCAAAGAAATATGAGGTTCACACTAAGTGATGGCTAACTTTATGTAAATTTTTATTACTGGTTACAGTCCGCTGGTATGTTGTCGGATCATCTAAATTCCTCCAGTTCCATATACCCTACAAATTAGAGAGGGTGAGGGATAGAAAGAAAAGAGATAAAAGAGATCATTACACATCACTGAAGCTGTTTGCCACATAGGGATTGGGAAATGCAGCTCCATTATGAATTTTAAAATATGCATTAGTCACTCATCTTTGATAGATCTGATTTTAATAATGATGATGATATTTAAAGACCTCAAGAGTCTTCATGCCCCTTCCTCTTGGCATACTTCTTCCTAGCAAGAAGTGTCTTCCTGTCAACAGTTTCCTAAAAGAAGGTCTGGGACAGCTACTTTCTTAAGCACAGAGAGAACATGTGATTTTGCACATGAGGAGAGAGCTCAGCCCCTGAGGAAGCCAAGAATCCCAGAGCAATTAGTGCAGCTGTTGTCTGTAATTTCCTCAGCTCCCAACTGGAAGGGTTTTGAATCACCCCAAGCTGCCTTAGGGATTGAAGAAAAACATAAACTAAAGTCATGTCTTTCAGACAAAGAAGGGGCAAGAACAACAAAAATAAAAAGTTCCTACCAAGGTAAAAAAAAATCTTCTGCAAAAAAATAATAATAATAATAATAATAAAAACCAGCAAGGATCCAGAAAAGTCATCAAGAATTCTTTTAGCCCCAAGTGTCAAATGCAGGGGAGGCAAAACTCCAGGGCATAACCTGAAACACATTAAAATATATCTGGGTAATAATTGGCAAAATAAATAAAAACATAATAAAACATAGTTAACATTACATTTTAAAACTAAGTCATTATACTGCCTTTAGGGACATTTATGTATAGATTAGTGATCCCCATTTCTATTTGAATTTGAAATGACTACTCTAAGCCTTTCCTTGATTGCAGGTACACTTATATCAGATAAATACTAGTCACACACTCCAACCCTTCCCCAACAGCAAGATGACATTTTAGCAGCCCTAACTGCAGGATTTGTTTGTTTGTTTTCCCTCTCAAGTTATTAGGAAACACCCCATTTTCCAGAACTAAGGCCCAGCAAAGAAGTTGTGTCCTGAGCTTAGCAAAACAATAATCCTTTGTACTCACCCTCTGGATGATCTTACCCATTAGCAAAATCACATAATTATTGCATTGCACTGAACAAGCTCCAACAGGTTCCAGTCAGCAAGCCCTACTATGAATCAAACTTGTTAGTTTATTGTGGTTACCTATCATTGTCAGGACTGTAGCTCACTGCTTAGCCATAGATAGAAGCATTGAGATCTGCCTACATTAAATAATGTCCCCCCACTAGGAAAGGGACCCAGCACTTGGGTCTAATCTCCTTCCTTGCTTGCAAGCCATTTTCCTTATTTTGATATTAAACTATTAAATTCCTAATTCTCTAATCTCCAGACTTCTCTGGTCAGCTCTGGCCATCAATGGGTAGAGGCCATTTAGATCCAGTGGACATCTGGACATGGATATAATAACTTTGCTATATTTAATGATAACAAGTCACTGGACTGCGATGTTGGAATTTGACTTCACCAATTACTCTTGAAAGTTAATCATTTTTCGCACCAAAAGTATGCATGCTCTAGCTTTCAGTCTGGGCATAAAGGTTAATTTAACTTGGCCTGTTATTTTCTCAGTCAAAATCTCATTATTTACAGTGGCTTCTTGTTTTTATGAATTAAATCATGGGGGGAGGAGAGGAAGGAAGAAGCTCTTATTAAGTTTTAAATTTTATGTATTTGGAGGAAGTCTGACAGAGAATATAAAATGAAAATTGGAGATTAAGACAAGGAGTGAATGAGATTTAGGCTTTTTTTTTTCATAAAAGTCTATAGCCAAGAAGGCCATTCCAATTATGTGCCATGGAAATCCTTGGGTATTCCTAGACAATACTTTAAAGTTGGTAAATTTGGCCTTGGACCTTTATGTGGTAGTGTTCCCACCTCCGGAAATCTTAACACTGCTCACTATAATGAAGAAGGAGTATATCTGTAGCCTTTATAGAGGTACCTTAATTTTGGATTTATCAATTATATATCTTTGTAATGTGAACTGGGCCATATCCTATTCTCTCTCCTAGAAAAGAATGTGATGCTTAGACAATAAGTGAAAAATTATAATTAGAACACCAAAAGTCTGTCATTCATTAGAAGCTCTGACTGGCTGGGAGTTTAGGATTTTAATCCAGATGAATTAACTTCATTCCAAGAACCTAAGCAGAAAAATCCCAGGTTGGGAGGAGGTGGGGAAGGGAAAACTTTTGGGGAGTTTTGGGAGTTTTGGGGAGTTTTGGGAGAAAGAATTCCAAGCTCTAAAATAATCTCACTTTTTCCTTTTCACTTATACCTAGAAAAGACTCTCTTCTCTTAACATTCTTGTCTCATCTATTAGAAAGAAAAATGGTCTAGGGAAATAACATAAATGCATAAAATAATTGTTATTTTGCTATATTATCTTGAGAGATCAATGCATCAAAATAAATCAATTAGTCTTTATTAAATGTTTACAATGTGGTAGGCATTGAGTTGAGAACTTGGGATACAAAGAAAGACAAAAGGCAATTCTTACTCTCAAGGAGCTAATAGTTTAAAAGGAGAGTCAACAGTCAAACAATTCTACACAGACAAAACATGAACAGGATAAACTGTACATAATCTCAGGAAAGAGGCACTAGCATTTAGGAGAACCACTAAAGACTTCATACAGAATGTAAGATTTTAACTGAGACTTGGATAATTTCAGAAACTCAAGGAGGTGGAGAAGAGGGAGAGAATTTCAGGCATGAGAGAAAGCCAGAGAAAAAGCAGAGGTAAGAAGTGAAACTATCAATGAGGACTATCAATGAGGTCAATGTCACTGGACATATTTCCAAAATATTGAAAAACTAAACGTATTTCTAATGATTAGAATTTAATGTTAGCTGTCTATAAAAATGTGAAGAAAGCCTAACAATTAGCAATTATTCCTGATGATCAAGATAACCTTTATGGGCATAGGATTATTAAATTAATGAACTGGTAGAAATAAAGTATAATTTGTTTAAAAGCAAATCTAGAAAATGCTAACATGGAAAATAGAAAAATCTATAAGAAATTGGTACATTTATATGTTGATGAAGGCTAAGACTGAAGATATAACTATATGATACCAAGGTAACTAGCATATTTAGTAAAGGATTTCATCAATTCAAAGACTAGTCAAATTGATTGTGCAAGTGATCAAACCCCAAACACTCTCTACCACTATTTCAGATTAGGAGTTTGCCAATGCAATAAGGCCTAAGAATAGAAGTGACTCAAGGTGGGCCAGTCTCCAGTAATTGTGATCAAAATGGATCCAGAGGTCTGGAAACCGAGGAGAGAAGAATAAGCAGGTGAAAGTTGGAGTGAGATGGCAGATTAGAATCAGGTAGGCAGGCATATATGAAAAGTAATAATTAGGCCTGTAATGGTTCAAAATCCATGTTGAGGAAAACTTGAAGTGCAAAAATATCAAAATAGAGTGCAAAGTCGTGCAAGGTCCAAATTCTAATCAAGGAATCAAAACCAAGTGTTCTATAGGCCTAGGAGATAAAAAGTAGAGAAGAAAAATACCAGGAATGATGGAAGTAGGAAAGATCTTGCAAATAGATCAAGCAACCTGCCTTAAGGCCAATTTTTCAAAATGATTTTTATCAAGGCAGGATGAATCCCACCATGGCTAGCCTATATGCTTCAGGTAAAAGAAGTTAATTGGGGACATAGGACTAAGATGAAGAGTACTGCATAAAGAAAAGGAAGCAGGTGCTTCTAGCAGACAGACTTGACAGTTTGAACTGACTAATAAGTTCAGTCAAAACACTGCATCCAGTAGTCATATGTAAACACAGCTTGAAATAGGCTATGTTTACATTTTGGAGGCATGAGACAATTGTGATGGGGGACTTCAATAATTTGGACATCAGCTGGAGCTTTCATTTTGCTAAAAACAGAGTAGACTTTCTATAATGATAATTTCATTTCCCAGAAGCTACAGGAAGTGATAAATGGAACTTGTTATTGTGGGTCTGATGCTGAAAAACAAGAAAGAATTTGTGGATGAAACAGAAATAATAGGTCTCAGGACCTAGTGGTATATGCCTAAATTCCCTTCTGCTATAAAGGCTGAGACTGTTGAATCATTTAAGTTCAGGAGTTATGAGAGAGAGATATAGTAGGATCAAAACTAACTGGTGCTCACACTAGCTCTTGCCCTCAGGAGCAAAAAGCCACTGAATGCCTAAGGAGGGAAGAATGGGTTCAAATATGAAAAAGGTACTTAAAGATTCTAAAGTAATCAGTATGGAGAATGGATATACCAATAGGTGTTTCAACTTTCAAATTGGTCAAAAATAGAAAAAAATGTAAATTTGGGGTACAGGCAATTAGTCTGCCTTAAGCTTATGACAGATAAGTAGAGGGGATCTAGACATGCTCTGATATAAATTCTTGCTTTTGTGATAATAAATCTCAAAAAGAAAAAAAATTCAGAGAGGGGATAGCTAGAAATCTATGGATTGAAATCTTGTGTTAAATCTATTCAAGAGTTATGGGAAGCATATGGAGGGAGAACACAGATCCTCAGAGGCAAAAACATTGGTGGGCCCTCCAGAACTTATAATGTGGAGGGCATCACAGTGTACCTTGAACTGGAATAGTCATCCTCTGATGGAGTCAATTTGCTTGGGAATATCCACTCAGTAACTCAGGGATTCTGGTTCCTCTGAGTCCCAATGATGAAGATATTGAGAACATGAACTCAGACCTTAAGATGAAGTATAATTGACCTTACAGGAGAAAGTCAACTCACATTTAACATTCAGTCCTTATTAAAAATTAAACATATTCTCTACCTTCTGCATCCCTCAAGCCCCAAAGAGAGGGGCTCCATTATGTAGAGTAGAGGATAAGAGAAGCTAAAATGGAGACCAGAGGAACCATCATGAATTTTGGACTAGCAGAAACAGGAGATGGCACATTAATAGAATATTAGCCAACTATATAGCAGACACACAGACACAGGAACAGGTGGGGATGTCCCTTTCTTCTATTGAGGTAAGAAATGCTCCTCCCCCTAGATTTCCTCAAGCACAGGTGGATATCTTCTTTCCTTCCTCTTCAATCCAAGTTCTTATCCTTTCCCTCTGAACCTTGGAAGATGGATTCACTCATGTTGAAGTAGGGGAAAGGTTCTTCCTCAGGCTAAGTCTGTTCCACCTTCCTTCCCAATGCCCCCTAACCCCCAAACTGTCTTTCTATCAGATAGTCAAAAAGAAGCGATTAAGCATTAACTGTGTTACTGTGGATATAAAGAAAGGCAAACACAAAGTACTTCAAGTAAATAATGGGAGTGGGGAACAACATGAAGATAACTGCACACAAGAACTGCACAGTAAAAATGGAAAAGGTGGGGGAGCTTTGGGTAGGAGGAAGGAGACTGGGAAAGGCTTCTGCAAATTATGGTATTTAAACTGAGTCATGAAAAAAGTTAGGGCCGATAAGAGAGTGAGATGTGGAGGAAAAGCATTGCCGACATGGGGGACAGCCAGAGAAAAGGTGAAGTCGGGAAATGGATTGTCCTATTTAGAACTACATGGAGAATATGGATAAGAGAAAGGTGTAAAAAGACTAGAAGGAAAGGGAGGGATCATGTTGTGAAGGGTTAAATGCCAAATAAATGATTTTATATTTTATACTAGATCCTGGAAGTAATAGTCTCTGAAGTTTATCAGCAGGGATGAAGCTGGAAAGGAGAAAGTAGAATAATACAGCAGACTTGGGCTTGAGGAAGATGATTTTAGCAGCTGATGATAGACTCAGGATGGACTGCAGTAGAGAGAGACTTGAGGCATTTCTCAAATCTGTCTAAACCTAAGAAGAGCTAGGACTAATATACCTGCAAGACCCAGAGAACTAGGGATGGAGAGGTGGTATGGGGAAAGTGGCAGATTTCTAATCTGACAGTAACTCGGTTACCTAATGTCACCTAGGTAAAGTCCTAGTCCTGCAATTTACGACCTTGAACAAGTAAAGTTTTCTTCTTGGAGTGCAATTGGAGTGCAAAAATATACATGCAAAAAGTGGTTTGAATGAAAAGTTTCTAACGTCCTTTCCAGCTATAATAATAATTAAATTGATAAAACCAGGACTGTCCAACTAGTATAAAATGTGAAAATGAGGCTATTTTCATCCCAGATAACATCATTTTAGGATTACCAACCACATATATAACTATTGGTTTCCTGAAGCTCTTCCCCAGATTGAAGTGTGGCCTATCCCTTTAGTAAAGTGGAGGGGAGTAGTTGCAGGACTAACAGAGAGAAAGTTTGAAGATGGGTTTGAAGCTCAAAAAAAAAGTTAGGAGCCCTATCTTTTAGAGAGATCTAAACACTAGAATGATCTTGACATTTTTATTTTTTCTAACTTTCCCCAAATGTTATCTAGTGAAAAAGTTCCATGGATGTCTGAGAAGGGGTGATAAAAAAGACAAAAGATGTGGGGGACACAATCGGGGTAAAAAGAAATATAATTTTTGGTGACTGGGGTTGTATTTGTCTTTACCATTG
The DNA here is from genome assembly GCA_023553655.1 of Myrmecobius fasciatus. Taxonomy (NCBI): domain Eukaryota; kingdom Metazoa; phylum Chordata; class Mammalia; order Dasyuromorphia; family Myrmecobiidae; genus Myrmecobius; species Myrmecobius fasciatus. The sequence goes on from JAJPUD010005465.1 coordinate 67,067, forward strand.
CCATCCTCCCCCACAATAGCCCTTCCCTTGTCCCCCCACCTTCCCACCCCCAAAAAGCAATTTGTGCTTCCAAGAGCTCCTAACTCCTGGTGCTAAAAGTCAAGAATCAATTTGGTCAGTAAAAGAGGCACTGCTTGGAAGATCTGGAGATACTGGCAAGATTCAAAGAGAGACCTTTCCCATCCCTTCTTCACCACCCCAGGGACATTATAAATTCAGCAGCCACTGTGTCCACAATTCAGCTATTAAATAGTCAGTTTTTTCATGAGAAAACCCTTTACATAGTCTGTTAGCCATGACAAGAACACCAATATCCTTCTCCCCTCCACACTGAGACCATATTTCTTTGCTACTCTGTACCCCCAAGTTCAATAAAACATTAGAAGTTCGACTTCCGGGGAGGGTGGAGCCAAGATGGCAGAGTGAAAAGGTGACTCTGCATCCTCCTCCAATCTTCTCTCAAATCAACAATAAAATAAGCCTCTGAAGTGATCTTCCAGTCAACGAACTCAGAAATATTTGGACACTGCTTTCTGAAGAACTTCATATCAGGTTTGTCTAACTCGGACAGAGGGATAAACTGTGGACTCAGGTGTAGGCCGGAAGTGAGGGTGGGACTCAGCTCAGCTCATTGTGGCAGAAATTCCAAACTCCAAACTCCAAATTCCAAACACCTGGAGTTTATCTGAGGCACTCGGGACACTGCCCTGATTGGGGGCAGGTGTTCTGGCAGACTTGCCTTGTTTAAGGAGTAATTCAGACTTAGTCCTAGCCCCCACCAGCCCAGCATCTTAAGTTAATTCAACAAAGTGCCCCAGGGCAAAGATCTTCAGCCACCGTTTTTCCGAGCCTTAAAGAGACATCCACACTGTCTAAAAAAATGAAGAAGCAAAAGAGAGCTCTCACCATAGACAGCTTTTATCAAGACAAAGAAGCTATGACCCCAGATCCTGAGGTTCCTTTAGACAAAATACCAGAAGAAGGTATTAAAGACCATCACTGGTCCCCTTTTCAAAAGGCCTTTCTGGAAGATTGCATAAAGAACCTCAAAAGAGAACTGGAGGATAAATGGGAAAATAAACTGAAATCAGTGCAAGAAGGATATAATGCCCTGCAAAAGAGATATGAAAAAGACACCAATGTATTGAAAAAGAAAATTAGTAAAGTGGGAAAAGAGTGCAATGAACAAAAAATTCAATTGGCCAGTTACAAAAGGAGCTTAAAAAGGTAACTGAAGAAAATAACATTTTAAAAATAAGAATTGAACAAATGCAAGTGAATGACTCAATAAGACTTCAAGAATCAGTCAAACAAAAACATTGGAAGTTCATAAGTACAATGGGTGAGGGATTATCAGCTCTGAAAAATGAAATACTCTTAATACAAAAAGAAAAGATTCCAAAAGGAAATAAAGTTATGCTATATTTTCATAAATGATGTAATTGACTAACTTGGAAAGTAGATGGAATAATAGCAGGTAATCAAGTATGTGTACAAAGAAGTGACAAGGTCTTGGAAGAAAAATAGTATAAGTAATAAAACTCAGAAGAAGCTAAAAAAACCAAAAAGAACTTTAAAAAAAATGTTTTTAAGAGCGAAAGCAAAGGAGGATCTAGAAGACATCATTGAGTTGTGGAGGTGATAATAGCAGATGAATATGATTAAACATATAACTGGCCATTTCACTCTATGACTCAATGAATTCCAGTGACTTCCTATTAACTCTAGAATCAAAAATGAATTTCGTTCTTTGGGATTTAAAATTTTCACAGACTAAGAATAAATTCCATGCATGTTAAAGATATCAATTAATTTAACCATACTAAAATATGAGTAGGAAATAGGCAGGATTTTAGAAATTGTCTTTTCAGGAACACCATATGTTTACAAACAATTGTAATCAATTACAGTCAATTTATAGTTACAATCAGAAAACTGACTGAATGATACAGCAAAAAAAACCATAATTCTTATATGGTTATTGTTTGCTAATTGTCCCTGAAAACAGGAATTCTCTCATTACTATAATACAAGATTCTATGATAAATGTAACACCTAAAATAATTTTTAGATAACATTATGATTACCAAAGTCAATTGAGATATAAAACAAGGAGATATATGTTTGCCAAAATTGCTCATCACTCCATAGTAGATATCTTATGGCAGGCCCAAATAAAAGAATGATTCACTGTAAATGGTGAGTGAGAACTTCTTTCAAATTTGCATGTTTATGTATATATGAACAGTTATAGCAATCCTCAATATTACAGTACCTTGTTAATTGAATTCATGTCTAGTCAAAGGAGATATTCGTAACAAACTCTTCAACACTAAATGGATGAAATTTATGTATAAAGTAGGGCATGCATTTGGATTGCTATTTCATTGACTTGGTATACAAATATATTTATTTTTGACAGCCACTAAAAATAAATGATGAATTGTGCTCAGAATTTAATAGGAAGGAAAAAATCAATACAGGATTTCATTTGGGAAATTCTGCATTGCCTCTGATGATCCTGAGTTGTTTCCTGTTGTAAACAAATCTTTCTTTGACTCATATACATCTCATGATGATATTGTATCTCTGGAAATAGTAGAATAGAGACCCATTTACCCAAAGGACAATGGAAATGGGTTATAGAATATTTCCTGTGATATTTTATGTTCAAGTCACATAAGGGATATTATTGAGAAAATGTATGATTTGAAGAGTTGGTAAAAGGTCATATGAAGAGAATGAGAGATTATGGATAGATTGCTAAAGGCTTCCATGTGTACTTATTAAATGTAAAAAAAAGAGACCTATAAAATGATTATTAGTCTCTGTGTGTACTCTATCTGTAAGATCAGTGGGAAGACAGGAAAATGATTGCACAAGAGGAAAAGAAATTATTCTACAATGGTGGTAGGATTATCCATATTGATATGATCATAAATCTGTCAAAGAACAGAAATATGAAAATATGATAGAGGTTTTGAGAATGTTATAAAGGCAGTAAGAAGTAACAACAGTTAAGACAACTTATTCAAGAAATAATTGAACCTTTTCAGGAGTGGTTTCACAAATTTCAGTCATATTTCTTAGTAGGCATCTCTATAAGAAAAGAACATTTTCACTGCTTTTTAACATGATTTCCAATGACACAAGTCTTCAGGCCTCACCTGGGGCAAACATGAAACTATCATCCTAAATACATAAGCATACTAGTCTTTTTTTTTTTAATTAAAGCATTTTATTTGTATAACATATGTCTGGGTAGTTCCCCAGCATTGATCTTTACAAAGCTTTCCATTACAAATTTTACCCCCAATTCCCTCTCCTCCCTTAGATGGCAGGAAGTCCACTACATGTTAATAATGTGGAAATGCTTGACAAGTTATGCAAGAAAAATCCTATCTACAAGAAAAAAAGAAAATCAGAGAAAGGCAACACAATGCAAGCAAATGTCAATAGAGATCATGAAAATGTTACGTTGTGGTCCATATTTCATATCCCTCTCTCAGGGTGTATATGGTTTTCTTCAGTGAACAACTGGAACTGGTTTGAGACAATTCTTTGTTGCAGAGAGCCATGTCCATCAGAATTGATCATCATGGAATACTGTTGTTGCTGTGTATGATGATCTCCTGATTCTGCTTGTTTCACTGAGCATCAGTTCATGCAAGTCCCTCCAGGCTGCTCTGAAATTGTCCTGCTGGTAGTTTCTTACAGAACGATAATATTCCATAACATTCATGTACCATAATTTATTCAGCCACTCTCCAATTGATGGGCATCCCTTCAGTTTCCAGTTTCTAGCCACTACAAAAAGGGCTGCCACAA
>JAJPUD010005465.1:80894-96074 GCA_023553655.1 Myrmecobius fasciatus
CAGCTCTCTTTTGAGGTTCTTTATGCAATCTTCCAGTAAGGCCTTTTGAAAAAGTGACCAGTGATGGTCTTTAATACCTTCTTCTGGTATTTTGTCTAAAGGAACCTCAGGATCTGGGGTCATGGCTTCTTTGTCTTGATAAAAGCTGTCTATGGTGAGAGCTCTCTTTTGCTTCTTCATTTTTTTTAGACAGAGTGGATATCTCTTTAAGGTAGGGAAAAAAAAACGGCTGCTGAAAGGCGGCTGAAGTTCTATGCCCTAGGGCACTTCAGCAAATTAACTTAAGGTGCTGGGCCGGTGGGGGCTAGGACTACGTCCGAATTACTCTTTAAACAAAGCAAGTCTGCCAGAACACCTGCCCCCAATCAGGGCAGAGTGTCCCAAGTGCCTCAGATAAACTCCAGGTGTTTGGAATTTGGAGTTTGGAGTTTGGAATTTCTGCCACGATAAGCTGAGCTGAGTCCGACCCTCACTTCTGGCCTGCACAGGAGTCCTCTATCTCTCTGTCCGAGTTAGACAAACCTGATATGAAGTTCTTCAGAAAAGTGTCCAAATATTTCTGAGTTCGTTGCCTTGAAGATAAGTTCAGAGGCTTATTTTATTGTTGATTTGAGAGAAGATCAGAGGAGAGGTAGAGAGTCACATTTTCACTCCGCCATCTTGGCTCCGCCTCCTCAATATGTTCCCTAATAAAAAATCAGCATACTAGTCTTGACATCCATTCATAATTCTCCTGAGGAAAGCATTACAATATAATAAATACCTTAATATGGGGATAAGATGCCTAGACTCCAGTCTTGGTTCTCCTCCTAGTCAACTATAAGATCTGAGATAAGCCAAGTCAATCCTCTGGATCTCAAATTTCCACATTTATAAAATTAGAGCATAGAATCTGCACTATCTGCTATTTTTTGTAGTACTTTAAGTCAGCTAGTTGACTCAGTAAATAGAGTGCTAATCTGGGAGTCAGACAAATCTGAGTTAAAATTGGGCCTCAGATATTTTCTTATAACCATGAGAAGTCACTATCCTTCTATATATTTCAGTTTCCTCAAGTGGAAAATGTGGCTAATAATATCACCTACCATCATGGGCAATGATGAGGAGCAAATGAGATAATATATGTAAAGTGTTTAGCACCATTCCTCACATATATTAGGAACCTAACAAATACCTTTTTTCCTTCTCTTCTGGGCTCACTGAATGTTGCATGCTACCCTTCCTTCATGATCTATTTTTATGTCTCAACTTTCACAGTAAACAAGCAGGATCAAATGTTTTTTTCATTTTTGTTTTTGCTTTGTGCCTTGCCTTTCTGTCAGTAAATGTCACAATCATATCTGTCTGTCAACTTTCCTTTTGACTAAATTGTAAATATAAACATGCATATAAGTTCTATGTATTGTATAAGGAAATCTCGTTCTACAAAGTGGATTATCAAGCACTGTCCCTAGTTCTATGACTTTTGAACAATTCAAACTATTTCACTCTCTCTTCACCCATAAAACAGAGCTGAAAATTCCTGTCATACTTATGTTTGAGGTTGGATTGAGTATCAAATTAGAGTCAATTTGTAATGTTCTAAGAATTTATTAATAAACCATCTAAACTTGCTATGTTTCAGGTACCATCCAAAGAACTGGAAATACACAGAAAAAGGTGAATTATTCTCTGCCTATATTCTACTAGTTATATTTGTGAAAACAAAAAGTTTGAAGCTGTATACTGTTATCCAAATAAAAAAAAAAAACTTGGTTTTTTTGGGAGGGATTTTTAGTCATGAAGTAACAATTGCTTTGTCTCTAGTACTTTTATGATTTCAAGGTACTTCACATGCATTATCTCGTTTGATCTTAATAGTTACTTTGTGGTATTTTAGTCCCCATTATTGAAGTTCTGATCACAGTGTGACAGGGAAAGAATTGGAACCAGAACAAGTTGGGACTTCCCCAAAATCACAGAATTGTACAGCTGGTAAAAATCTTTAAGGCCATCTAGTCTAACTCCATCATGTTATTTATGGTAAGTAGGAAATACAATGAATAGAGTACTGGACTTAGAATCTGGAAGACCCAAGATCAGATCTTGCCTCAGATACTTATAAATGACCATAGCATTTGCAACTTAATTAAAAAATATGAAATTTTCTTATCTGTAAAAAGATTATAATACCTATATCACAGATTTTTATGATGATAAAGTGAGAAAACATACATAAAGCACTTGGCAAATCATAAATCATTATGTAAATTCTAGCTTTTATTGTGCTAGTTATAAAAAAACAGTCTCAGAGATATAAATGAAGCTACTGGTCAATTTCACACAATGCACTGACTAGAACCAAGGTTTTATGATTTCCATATCAGGGTTCTTTCTGTGAAACCTCTCCTATCTTCTGTAAGCATAATTACATTCTTCATTATTCCCCATCACTTTTATTTTGAATAGTCATTGCTAAGGCAGTGATTTTTCTATCTATATTTATATAGATGTAGACATATCTTTGTGTCCATGGACACTAATGTCACTCTTTTCTCTGTCTCTCTCTCTCACTCTATCCCTCTGTCTCTGTCTATACATATATACATACATATATGTATATATTCATACATCCATATATGTGTACATATAGAAAGAATTATATTTGTACCCTTCTATTCCAAATTCTTTTTCATACCATCTCCCCTAAAACATAGATTTACATGATAATTAAATCTCCTTTCCAGTCTTTATATGAACCCCCTCAGTGGTATTTGCTCAGTAGAAAAAAAATGAGGGGAGAGTAAAAATATTTTTAAAGATTATGGATGAAACAAACTGGCAGCCCTAATGAGCTTCAACCTTGTGATGGACCATCTATAGAATCCTCTTGCACTGTTTATCTAATAATATATGCTAGGGATTCTGCATAATGAGAAGACACCAGGTGGTTATTAGTGTAATTTCTGGCACTTACCTCTACTAATATGCAGCCTTGTTTGGGGGGAAAAGGGAACCTCATGCCATCATGAGACTTGAAATTAGATTTCATCATGAAAGTTTTAGAATCAGTCTGGCATTAACAGATGGCTCCAGACCTTAATGCTAGTGAAGTAACAAAAGAAACTTCGGAGCAGGGAGGGCAGGAAGAGAATAAAGAGTGCCCCCCAAACACTCCAGGGAGTATGGATCCAGTTTAACAAAGAAAGCTGGAAGCTGGAGAACAAATGCACGCCCAGCTGCAATCTGTGTGTTTGGTTTGTTTGCATAACAGTTTAGACTGAGCTGTCAACAGAAGCAACCAGGGACAGCAGACGATTTTAAGGAATTTGAGCCACACTGCAAATTTAATGAGCTCTAGAGAGATTAGAGGGCTCTTTTTCCAAATAGACAGAGGCAATGGCATGCTGGAATTAGAAAAGGGAACATCTCAGAGGGTTTGGAAGCTTCCAAAGCAGAGTTTCCTGAACAGCCTTCAATGGGAACTGTCCAGCAGCTTAGGGAGAAAGATGCTGAACTATAGCAATGTGAGCATAGAGAAGGGAAGGAGAATGCGATCTCTGCAGTTTTCTACGACTTTCTTTCTCTTTAGTCAATCCTTTTCTATAGTCTTATACAGTGTCAAAGAAAAGTGCATTGTAAAAATCCTGTTTTGAAAAGATTGAAGTGACCATCTGAATAAGTTTTCAAAATAAGGTAATGTTATTAGAATATTTATATCTGGGATTACTGAACAAGTATTTATTAAACATCCAATACGTGCTGGCCACAAAGACAAAAAGTAATCAGTCCTCAGGATCAAGTTTAGATTCCACTGGGAAGACAATAAAAGGGAAGGGAGCAACATGTACTTACTGCATCTGATTGGATCCCAAATATTCATAAAACATAAGGGGTTATGATGAATGAGGAGGCACTACTAGGTGGCAGGAATCAAGTAAAATTACTTTTAGAAACTGAAGCTTGAATTAAACTTATGAAAACTAAATATTCTAAAAAACAAAAGTGAGAAATGAGTATATGATTGGCAGTTAGAAACATCAACAGGTTTGTTTGGCTAGAACATAGTGAGGGAAAGGAGGAATAATATATAATAAGACTGGAGTCCAATCATGAAAACTTACAATGCTAAATGGAAACATTTACATTGAGTTATGTTGGCAATAGGGAGCAAGTAATGAGTCTTAAAAAGGGAAGTGACGTAGTCACAACTGTGCTTGCTTTATCAATTAATCAACAAACATTTATTGAGTGCCTACTAAGTGCCAGGTATAAGAATATTATTTAGTAGTTGCATACTTAATGGATTGGGAAGAGTAGAGACAAGAAAGGCAGACCAATGAGAAGCCAATTTGCAATATTATAGAGGTGATGAGGACTTGAATAAAAGTGTTGCTTATATGTCTAGAGGGAAGAAGATAATTGGGACATATGTCATGAAGGTAGATTTGGCAACAATTTTGATTGAGTATGGAGTAAATATAAATAGGTTAGGGAAAGAGATGGTTTTTAGAAAAGAAACTAAGATATCATGTAGTCCAGATCCTTCATTTTATAGATGAGAAAATTTTAGTACAAAGAGGATTAGTGATTTATCCTGGATCATAGAAGTAGAAAATACAGAATTAAGGAATGGAATTCAAGTTTTCTGACTTGAAATCTATCACATTTCCCACAATTTTATGCAGTCATCTTTTGTTTGAGAGTAGGTGATGTCAATTTAATATTCTTCATGGGAATATTAAGCTCTATGACTGGGGTTATTAACTCTGATATAGGTTATTAACTGACACTGAGAAGGGTTAGTAACCATGATTTCTCTTCAAATCTAGCAAATAAGGACCTCAGGGAGGAGGCATAGAGAAGTGTCATCCAAGGGTTTGCTTCATGGAGGGGTAGATTAGTTAAACCCTTAAAATCTTGTATTTTGAAGGGAATTTATAGGTAAAGCCAAGCCAATCTCTTTACTAAAAACTGTAGTCAGGATAAGTTCCAAGCACTCTTGACTCTGCAGTTCCTATGTTCTTCAATGATCTATACATTTCTTTCAATGTATCTTAGACTAGGGTCATATAAATGGAAATTTTCTAATCTCTTACTTTTGTATTGGAGACAGATAGGGAAAAGGTAGGGATGGAGACAGAAAGATTTCCTTAGCCAAATGCTCTCACAATTTCCCCCTCAAATCTCTCTTACATTCATATCGTACTGGGTTATATTGTGTAATGACTAACTCAAATTCCTTCTTTCTTCAAAGGTCTCCCACATCTCCCAATCCCTTCAAATCAAGAAATCAAATTATTTTTCATGCCAGTCATGTTTGCATCAAATATAAATCCTTCTTCATTCCTTTACTTTATCAAAATCTATCAGTTTTATGCTATGAAAGGCTACAATTCTTATTATCCCCATTTGCTCAGTAAATTTACTATTTAGGACACTTAGTAGTTAGAATCATAATTACACAGAACCAAAATTTAAATATATTTTAAATGGTTTAACAACTGATAAGAAAATGTTTAGAATGTAGAGTTATCAATAGTCAAAGAACAGAAACTATCCAGAATTTTAAGGGTCTGAAATGAGAAATTAGTGATTGATCCAAATACTGTCTATGAATGGGAAATTATTCATTGCTTAAGATAGAGAGTGAATTATTGTAACAGTGCATGATAGTCATTTGTCATTAGAGAATCATTAGTAGGGAAATTGCTATTAAATAGCCTATCCGGTTATACAAACTAGATTATTACACTAGGATTAATTTATCTAGGCAAGAATCTCAGACAATCTCAGTGGAAATTCCTCCATTAAGCTATAGAATGACTGAAATTTTCCAGTGAATTCTAGCATAGAATTTAGATAGCTAAAGCCCCTCCCTTTAAATTATTATTTAATTGAATATCAAGTTATATGATATATGAACTTCTATTGTGCTAACCTTGGACAACTCATTTATTCCAGTATTATATAAAATATTTTAAAAATAGGTAAATTAGGAGTATAGCCAAATTCTTTCTATAATACAAATATGGTACTGATACCTAAATCAGGAAGACTCAAAATAGATAAAGAAAATTACAGACCGATCTCCCAAATGAATATTGATGGAAAATTTAAAAATAAAATACTAGCAAAGAGATTAACTTTAATCAACTTATCAGCAGGATAATGCACTATGACCAATTGGGATTTGTACCAGTAATAAAAGGGTCATTCGATATCAGGAAAAATATTACCAGAATCAACCATATCAATAATAAAATCAAAGCAAATCATATGATAATCTCAATAGTTTCAGAAAAAGTTTTTGACAAAATCATCCTACATGTCACACCCCATACTAAAACAAGGTCAAAATGGTACATGATTTGAACATTAAGGGTGTTATCATAAACAAATTAGGAGAGAAAGGGATAACTTACACACCAGATCTTTGGGGAAGTGACAAATTTATGACCAAAGAACTAGAGAAAATTATGAAAAGCAAAATAGACAATTTTGGTTATATCAAATTAGAAAAAGTTTTGCACAAACAAAACCAGCAGAAACAAGATTAATTGGGAAATGCAAATCTGGGAAAAAATCTTTATAGCCAGTGTTTCTGATTAAGGTCTTATTTCTAACATATATGAAGAACTGTGTCAAATTTGTAAGAATACAAGTCATTCTTCAATTGATGAATGGTCAAAGGATATATGAAAGACAGCTTTCAGATGAAGAAATTAAATCACTCTATGGTCATATGAAACAATTCTCTAAATCATTAGTTTTTTTAACAGTAAAGTGAGAGGACTAGGATCTACTATCAGAACTCTTTCCTTCCCAGGCATATCAGAGAAACAATTAAGTTACACCCAAGAATCATTAGACTTTTATAGTGTATAATAAATTTAAGAAATCTTATTCTTGAGAATTAAAGTTAGAACTCAGTAAAAGAATCTGAGCAAGAAGCTATTTCATTTGAATAATATAGTGGGGTCATGAATTTGGGCAAATTGGGTTTTCTGATGAGAAGGCAATATTTTTGGATAATCCTCTGAAATATATTTTATTTTGGGTAATGTTTTTTTTCCTCAAAACACATTCCTCAGTTCAAAGTAAAATCCCTGCTTCTGTTTCTATCTGATGTGTAGTTTTTATTTTCACAGATTTGATTAAAGGGTGCCTTTTGGGGTGCCCAGTACACACTACCAACTTTTTGTGACTTTTAAGTTACTGTTATTGAGCAATTCAGGAATGTCCCAAGGATATGAAAAAATAAAATCAAATTTTCAATTGGCACCCCTCATTTTAGTAGCTAAGTAAACTGCCTATAGTCATTATTGGAATATAACTCCAATCTGGAAAGGTCCTCAGAAGCCATCCAGTCCAACTTCCTCATTTTGCAGATGAGGAAAATCCTGTCTCATCTACACAGGGAACTTGCCCAAAGCCATGAGGAAAGTTAATGTTAGTATTGGTATTTTATCTCAGGTCCCGTCATTCTAAATCTATTTCCACAATGCCATATAGGTCTTCAGTAAGATCAAGGATAAAAAAAATGGTATTCATTTTATATCATTTTAAAAGTTTTCTTATGTATTGCTAGGCATGTGATATAAAGCTGCCCATGTAAAAAATATTGCAGATATGAATCTCCTAGTGAGGATATTTTTACTGTGACATAAAAGCAATTTTATGTTTTCTTTCAAGTGCTTATATCTAAAACTTAATATCATAGGGGTTTTAAGTAATGTTACATAGTAGATATTCACTTGATATTTCATCTCTTGTAGCTCTACTAATTCTAATGTTATTACCCTCATCTCTTGCAGAATAATTAGTCATTATGGAAAAGAATTGGATGAAAAAAAGGAAAGAATATTGTACCAAGAGCCAGGTGACTGGGCCCAGGCTCACCTTGAATCCAAATAAACTATATAACAGGGAATATTTCAATAAGCTTTTATGCATCTTAGACTTCGTTGTAAAATTCTGAGATTTAAGCAAAATAACTCAAGTCCTTCCTACATCTTAAATGCTGTGATTGATGTGTGCTTCCTGATTCTCTCTAATCTGCTTCTTGTGTCACTTCTATTTCCTTATAATCTATTCTCTTCATTCTTTTTTTCTATTTTTATGACTAGCTTCTTTGTATGACAATCTTCAGCTTGAAATACTAATCAATAAAAATATGATTTACAGAATTTCAGTGTTGTAAGAAATCCTGGCCACCATTCCCAATCTGTACTTGGGAAATATTTCTCTATGTAATATTCCCAGAAAGTAATCATATGACCTTTCCTTGAACATCTCTAATGAGAGGGAATCAATCTCTCCCCATGAGATGCAGTCTACTTGCAACAGATTCACCCTAATCAGAAGTTCAAGAAAGCTTATGTTCAAAGGAGCAATAAAGTCAGAGACTGGTTTAACTTCAAAGCCTGAAGGTACCTTTGGAATCATTTAATTCAGCCCCCTTATTCTAAAATTGGGAAAACAGACTCAGAAAGGTAGATTAATTATTTTTATCATGTTTATATTGTAGGATTGAAGAAGCAGGACTAGATTAGAGATCTCCTCACTACCAGTACCAATGTGTTTTTTTTTTATTGCACTGAAAAGCTGTATAGATAAAATATCATAGTTATTTTCAAAGAAATCACATGTCTTTGCAATGATTCCATGAAGATAATTAGATATTATAATAGATTTAGAGCTGGAATAGGTCCTAGAAGTAATTTACTTGAATCTCTATAGGATATAAATGAGGAAACTTTAGTCCAAATTTTACTGATAATAAATGATAAAGTCAATTACTACCAATTACTTTTGGATATCCAGTTAGTCAGCTCTTTTATATCACGCTGGGTCTAGCACAGTCTTGCTAGCAATAATATAATGCTGTAAATAGTACTATTAGAAAAGATTAGCATTATCTCATGGATGGGGTCTTTTATGAACATTTCCAGACTACCTCATTCCACACATCTATATAGGGTATTCAAGGAGGACTAGCACCTTTGGTGTAAGGGCCTTATTCAGGGATGTCCATAAGCCTTTGCTGCTTGCCTGGAACTCAACTCTCACCTGTGGGTGAGACCTTGGACCTGTGGGTCCAAGAAACTGTAATCTAAACATCAGTCAGATCCTACTAAACTGTCTCTGCAGAAGGACTAATCTGGGCTAAAGATAACTAATGAGCCTCAGACCCATTGATGAGTTATCAAGGTGCCTGCCCCAAGCATAATAATGTCTTCCCCCTGAAAAATGCACAAAGAACAATTTGTTCCAATCGGCCACGAAGGTGGCTGACACAGGTGTTGTTTGGTCAGACACTAAAGATGGCAAGATAATCCACTGCATCCTGGGCCAAAGATATGTGTCTTACCATTGGACCTGGATGACTTGAAAAGAAAGGAGACATAACTTTGTGTAGCTCTGCCTCAATTAAAACCAATTCACACCCATGAGGTCATTGTTTCCTTCAGAAAATGAAGGAAAAATAACAATAATAATTCCTTCTCCAAATTATTACTATATAAGTGAGAATAACGAACATTTGGCCTTTGGTTATATGAGACCTTCTTTTGTTCTCTAATTGTTTCATATATTAAGCTTTTATTATCCAAAGTAAAGATAAACTAGAAGTTAGGGAATTGTACCTATTCTAACTTGTACTTGAATGGAAGAACCATAGACTAGGTGATAAGTAGGACCTAAAGTCCAATTCAACACACAAGGGCAAGACAGAGGGATCCAAAGTATTGAGTGAAATCTAAGTAAGCAAACAACCTTTTGGAATGAGGAAGTCTTCCATCATGTAGCAAAGACCCAGATACTCAGTTATATTCAGATGAACAAAAATTCATTATATACTAATTGCAAGGAATTTTATTTGTTATCAGGAACATTAATTTGAAAAAAGGAAATTTCATTTCTGTATTCCATGTGACTCCTTTATAATGGTGCAGATCAAAGAGGACAGAGACAGTCTCCTTTTTGTTTTTTTTATTTCTAGCACCTAAAAAATAATAGTATTTGATGAATATTTTGTTGGGCTAAATTGAGATGAAGAAGTATTCAATTTCATAAAGTTTTCCTTAAGTCCTTTTTCTCAGTTCATTTCTCCTCAAACCTTCTCTCTCTTCAGATGAGCCCCTTTTGATCTTTATTTCTAGTTTCTCTTTATAAACTTTCCTTAAATTCTCCCCAACTTAAAACCACAAATTTCAATTTCTGAACTTTGCCACAAGTCCAAAGCATTCCAAATCATCTTCACTATTTTCTTTATTTTTATTTACCTTAAATTTCCCCCTCCATGCTTCTTCTACAGTACAATCTTTTTCTCTGGAAGCATTAAAGTGAAAAAAGTAAATTTAAGCCTTCTGTAAAGAAATGACATCCAAATACCCAAAGTTGTTAAAAATGAAATAAGCTATATATACAGATATAGTGTGTTGTCTTCTTGGAAATCATTAAGGCTGGCTCACTAGGATCACTTGTCAAGTACATTGTAGGTAGTATACAGAGTCAGCTGTAGATTTAACCAGATATATTATGACATCCCTTCTATTTCTGAAATTATCTGAATTTATGATTCTATTTTACAAAAAATAATTTTGTGATTATATGTAATTGCCATCTGATGACTTTTGAGATTATATACATATAAATTGTATATAATGTTCCATATTTTAATATATTACATATTTTATTTATGCATTCAAATATATATTCCATATATTATAATAGAATAGTGGAATTTCATCTCTAGCCTTTGCTGTTAATAATAATACATTTTGTATAAGCTTTATGGTCTACTAAGTACAATAAGCATTTGTGCAAAATTTGACCTACCATTGGCTATTATTATATGGTATCTGCATCTCCTCATTTTCCATTTGACAGCTGACAAGCTGTTTGAATAAGAATGAATGAGATAAAAGAGCCTGCCCCTTACTTACCCAATTGCTGACAATCCAGCTGTTTGAACTAAAAATGAGTAGTTAAGGAACCTTCTTCTCCCTTAGCCCCTTCCAATACAAGAATGATTTCCAGTGCCTTCCTGGTTTCTCAGAGGGTACCTTCTTTTCATAAAAGTAGAGAAAGATCCACTGGATTTAATACTGTGAACTTGCTGAGGAAGATGTATCTCTCTTCCCTAAATGGGAGTTAGCCTCCCCTTCTTTCAGGCTGATTTCTGCCAAAATTTTTAATGTGAATAGGTATTACACTAACTTAAAGATAGTGAGGAAGATTGATTCATAATGCAGTAGTAAGCAAAGCTAGGGGCAGTTATGTGGTACAGTGGATTGAACAGTGTGTCTAGGGTCAGGCAGACTTGAATTCCAATTCAGTTTCAAATACTTCCTTGCTGTGTGATCCTGTGCAACTCACTTAATTTTTATTAGCCTCAGTTTCCTCATCTGTAAAATGGAGATAATAATAGTATCTCCCTCTGAGAGATGTTGTGAGGTTCAAATGAAATAATAATAATAATAAAAGTATGTAGTGCCTGACATATAGTAAGCAGTAGATAAAAGTTAGCTATTTTTATTATTGCTAAAGTTTCGCTGCTGATATTATTTCCTGACTCTCTTTTGCCTGTCTCCTTGAAAGGAAAGAGTTTTGGCTACTGTTCTTCTGACTGTGGGCAAGAATGACAGCCTTTGTGTTGATCTAAGGACTTTTTACCTACCTAAACCCATGAGAGAGTGAAAAAGCCAGACTTTTCACCTTGCTTTCCATCTTCCCCTCTCTCTCTTTTTCCTTCTTGCTCTTGTTCTCCCCTTCCTATGTTTTTCCTGCTCTTATTCTTTTGCTAACAGCTAAGAAATTCACATAATGTATTATTCATTCAGATTCTGATGGTCTGATAGGTTATCTATTTTAATCCATTGTCATCATTTTTGTAAGAATAATTTTGTTATTTATGTGTTATGTGTTGTTAAGACTTTCATTTTTGTTATATGTATATGAATAAATATGTCATTATTGATAGATATCTTTGTTGTTGAGCTAGTGATTTTTATTTTTTTTAATTTAATTTGTATTGGATTGGTAAGTGCATCGATCCAAGCCAATTTCAAAGGAACCAGCATGAAAAATGCTATCTATTTCAAGAGAGAATTGATGAACTCTGGATGCAGGTTGAAGCATACTTTTTCCCCACTTAATTTTTATTGCTTTTCTTATATTTTCATCATATGTAATATGAAATGTTGTACATTACTTCACAATATATTTGATGTCATATTGCTTGTCTTCTCAATGGTTGAGGGGAAAAGAAAATTTGGAACTCAAAATTTTAAAAATGAATATTAAAAATAAATTTCAAAAGATTGACATGTTTATGATAGATGTGAATTTTCCTCCAATTTAAGTTTTAATGATTATATAAATACATGTAGATATGTGTGTACATGGACATATCCATGTCCATACATATATGTGTATATACATATCCTATACAGTTTTGCTCTGGTGAAATATCTAGATGTACACACTTAAATATATCTAATCTACATATAATTTAAAGAGAAAGAAAGGCAGAAAGATTAGGTAGATTAGATAGATAGATAGATGCATAAATCTCTCCTGAGCAAAACTGTATTGGTATTTTATGGAATCAGATTTTTCAGGTAGGCTAAGACAACCATGAAAAGATATGAGGAGTTGTGATAACAAATATATTTAAGAATATAGAAAATTCAACAGTTGTTGGCTATTGCTGAAATTTGTCTTTTTTCTTTAGCCCATTAACAATGTTTAGCATCATCCTCTTCCTTCTCTTTGCCATGTAGACTCTTAGTAGAATAAATAATAAAGATAATAGCTGATAAATGTATATAGATTAAGCCTATAATGTTATTCATTTCTATTTTATAGGGAACTCATTCATTCACTGTCCATCTATAAATATTATATACTGAATTCTAATGAGAATACAGAGACACATGGTCACCACAAGTCTGAAACACATTATACAACAAGAATTGTTTAAGGGAAACAACAAAAAGCACCAGATCCAAAAGATGTGCAAATAGAAAGGAGAATGTGTTACTCATGTGGCGACTTTGGTAGATATCCAATAGACACCACACATGCTTCATTGATATCCATAATAACAAAAAAATGAAAGCTTTCAGCATGTTGGGTGAAGTCCCACTGGAAGATTTTCAGGGGGACATAAATAAGCCAAAGAGAATAATAAGATATGGATTAATGACCAAATGTACCAATATGTGAGCATGCAAGTTATTGAGATTGCACATCCACTGAAATACTGAACTATGAGGTTTTTAAATATACTATTAGTCTTCTTGTAGAGCTTGCCATTTATTAGGAGGTAAAAACCAATAGCACAATAATGTATAATACTACATGATAGATGCAAGATAAAATAAACATTTCTGACGTCCTGCAGAGATGATAATTACCAATAGAGGAAGGACATCAAGATAGATTTCATGAGTGAAAGAGTCATGTAGATAGAGCTTAAAAGAATTAGAGGGAATTCAACAACTGAAGAAGTGATGAAAGTGTCAATAACAGAAGAGACATGTAAGAGAAGATATGGAGTTGTGAAAAGGTAGAGTGTATCTGAAAGTAAGAGAATAGTTTGACCTAAATGTAGCATCTATGGAAAGAAATAATATGAGGAAAAGAAAAACTGGAGAGGTAGGATGGCATCGAATTATAGAGGACTTTGAATGCCAGGTAAAGAAGTATGCATATTATTCAGTAGGCATTATTGATGAAGGCAATTACATTGTCTTTCTGCTTCCAAAAAATAGTCACTTTAGAATATTTGTTACACTTCTTTTTTATAGTCTACATAGAACCTAGCATAAAAGTGGTAAATAAATCATTTTTGTGGACATTTATAAGATTCTATCAGCAAAATAGGAATTCTTTCTCATCTTTGCCTGATCTCATATCTCTTCTACACAATTTTTCTGCATCATTTTTCTGTATTACCAACTGTTTGCTGAACATCTAGATGTCCCACAGACTTCTGGAAATCCAAAATGAAACAAGTTATTCTGTAATATTAATGATTCCTAAAATTTAATACTACATCTCTTACTTTTTTGAAATTCTACGATCTATTCCCCATGCCAGAAATTCAGCATTTTGTTATTTCCAACTTTAAGAACTTTGGTCTTTGAACCTTAGCTAAGTCTTCACCATCCCTGTGAAATTTTGTTTGATTCCACAACCCACCCACATCTATCTCGGAAGTTACTGTCTTTGATCTCTTTAGCTTTCCTTATACTAACTATTTTATACTGAAAAATATAAAGAATTTGAAATGCCATTTTTTATTGTTGATTATGAGAAAATGAATTTGGCTTGGTAAGACAAAAAGTTACTTTACTGATTCTTTTACAATAAGGTTACTCCCATCCATGTATCAAGATCATTCAAAATTCTTTGGAATATATAACAATGGAAATAATCCTGTCCAATAACTCTCTTAAGAATACAAGCTGAGCCATAAAACAGAAAGAAGGATACTCTTCAAAAGTATTCACTACTGTGGTGGAAGAAATCTAACCCAGAGACCAGATTGAGAAATCATAACCTGTGAATAGTAAGGTCCTCTAGATGTTCTAATTTATGGGTGAAATTATGTTAATTGCCTCAAGCTCCAAGATAGTGTAGAGCATCCTGGAAGAAATTTGTAATCACTCAACTTACATTTTCAAAGATACCTCATAATTCTCATCTCCTGATCTGCATGTGTGGATGATGAGCTTGGCCCTGAATTAAAAATAACTATATTATTTTTAGAAAATTCCAAAGCCCCAGGATTACATAACACAAAAAACCCATATTTCAAATAGAAATATTTTGACATTGTTGCTGTAAGACAGTAAGAACTCAAGTGCCCCTACTTCGAAGAATTATTGATAAGCATTACACAGAGAGCATAAGAAAGGATTGTGTTGAATGTGAGCAGGCTGCAACAAATTATCAATAACAAACTATAAAGAAGAAGAGTAAAGTATATTAAAGAATTATATGATAGAAAAATAAGATAGGCCTACCACATGCCAAGAGTGAAAAATGACATGGATGACAAGAGTGATCCACTATTATTCATGAAATGGTTTGGAAAAAGAGAGGAAAGACTCTATGTTGAATAGAATCCCAATAATGAACTTCTTGGAAGATATATATATATATATATATATATATATATATATATAT
>JAJPUD010005465.1:104446-158087 GCA_023553655.1 Myrmecobius fasciatus
GAAAGAAGGGAGGGCGATAAGTATTGTGTAAACCTTACTCTCATTAGTTTGGAATCTAAGAGAGTATATCAGACACATTTGGCTTCAAAGAAAGCACTGACCCTCCTTGTGGGAAGGTAGGAGGGAGGGGAGAAAAGGAAAGGGATAAACTAATAGAAGGATTAGGGGAAAGGTATAAAGGGGAGGGAGGGACTCTAAAGGGAGGAGGATTATTGGTGGGAGGTGGTCATCAAGAGCAAAGTACTGGGAAGGGGGGAAGGAAGAGAGGGGAAAGGGAAGAGGAAATCATAACTCTCTGTAAATAAGATGGCAGGGAATACAGATATAGTTATTTTAACTGTGAATGTGAATGGGATGAACTCTCCCATAAAACGGAAGCGGGTAGCAGACTGGATTAAAAGCCAGAATCCTACAATATGTTGTTTACAAGAAACACATCTAAAACATAGAGATACATACAGAGTGAAGGTAAAGGACTGGAGCAGAATCTTCTATGCTTCAGGTGAACAAAGAAAGGCAGGGGTAGCAATCCTTATCTCGGATCAAGTAAAAACAAAAATAGATCTAATTAAAAGAGATAAGGAAGGAAACTACATTTTACTAAAGGGTTCCATAGACAATGAAGCAGTATCAATACTTAACATATATGCACCAAGTGGTATAGCATCCAAATTCCTAGAGGAGAAGTTAAGAGAGATGCAAGGAGAAATAGACAGTAATACTATACTAGTGGGAGATCTCAAACTTGCTCTCTCAGAATTAGATAAATCAAATTCCAAAGTAAATAAGAAAGAAGTTAGGGAGGTTAACAAAAGGCTAGAAAAGTTAGGTATGATAGATCTCTGGAGGAAATTGAATGGTAATAGAAGGGAGTATACTTTTTTCTCAGGGGTTCATGGAACTTATACAAAAATTGATTATGTGTTAGGGCATAAAAACCTCAAAATCAAATGCAGAAAAGCAGAATTAGTAAATGCATCCTTCTCAGATCATGATGCAATACAACTCACATGTAATATAAGGCCAGGAGAAAATAGACAACAAGTTATTTGGAAATTAAATAATCTAATCCTGAAGAACGAATGGGTGAAAGAGCAAATTATAGACACAATCAAAAATTTCATCCAGGAGAATGACAACAATGAGACAACATACCAAAATTTGTGGGACACGGCTAAAGCAGTTATAAGGGGTAATTTTATATCTCTAGATGCTTACTTGCGTAAAACAGAGAAAGAGAAGATTAGTGAACTGGGCTTACAATTAAAAAAGCTAGAAAAAGACCAAATTAAAAACCCTCAATTAAATACCAATTGGAAATTCTGAAAATTAAAGGGGAGATCAATAAAATTGAAAATAAAAAAACTATTGAATTAATAAATAAAAGTAAGAGTTGGTTTTATGAAAAAACCAACAAAATAGATAAGCCTTTAGTTAATTTGATTAGAAAAAGGAAAGAGGAAAATCAAATTATTAGTCTCAAAAATGATAAGGGAGAACTTTCCTCCAATGAAGAGGAAATTAGAGTAATAATTAGGAGTTTCTTTGCCCAACTTTATGCCAATAAATTTGATAATGTAAATGAAATGGAGGAATATCTACAAAAATATAGATTGCCCAGGTTAACAGAAGAGGAAATAAATTATTTAAATAGCCCTATTTCAGAAAAGAAATAGAACAAGCTATTAATCAACTCCCTAAGAAAAAATCTCCAGGGCCAGATGGATTTACATGTGAATTCTACCAAACATTCAAAGAACAATTAATCCCAATACTATATAAACTATTTGAAAAAATAGGGAAAGAAGGTGTACTACCAAATTCCTTCTATGACACAGATATGGTGCTGATAGCTAAACCAGGTAGGGAGAAAACTGAGAAAGAAAACTATAGACCCATTTCCCTAATGAATATTGATGCAAAAATTTTAAATAAGATTTTAGCAACAAGATTACAGACAGTCATCCCCAGGATAATACATCATAACCAAGTAGGATTTATACCAGGAATGCAGGGCTGGTTCAATATTAGAAAAACAATTAGCATAATCAATTATATTAATAACCAAATTAATAAAAACCATATGATTATCTCTATGGATGCAGAAAAAGCCTTTGATAAAATCCAACACCCATTCCTATTAAAAACACTGGAGAGTATAGGAATAAATGGGCTTTCCTTAAAATGATTAGTAGTATCTACTTAAAACCTTCAGCAAGCATCATATGTAATGGAGTCAAACTAGAACCATTCCCAATAAGATCGGGAGAGAAACAAGGCTGCCCACTGTCACCATTATTATTTAATATTGTCTTAGAAATGTTAGCTTTGGCAGTAAGAGAAGAAAAAGAGATTAAAGGAATTAGAGTAGGTAATGAGGAAACCGAATTATTACTCTTTGCAGATGACATGATGATATACGTAGAGAACCCTAAAGACTCAACTAAAAAACTACTAGAAACAATTCACAACTTTAGCAAACTTGCAGGATACAAAATAAATCCACATAAATCATCAGCATTTTTATATATTACCAATAAAGTTCAGCAGCAAGAGATACAAAAAGAAACTCCATTCAAAATAACTCTTGATAGTATAAAATATTTGGGAATTTATCTGCCAAGAGATAGTCAGGAACTATATGAACTAAACTACAAAACACTTTCCACACAAATCAAATCAGACCTAGTCAATTGGAAAAACTTAAAATGCCCATGGGTAGGACGAGCGAATATAATAAAAATGACAATACTACCCAAACTAATTTACTTATTTAGTGCCATACCAATCAAACTCCCAATCAATTATCTTACAGATCTAGAAAAAATAGTAGCAAAGTTCATTTTAAAAAACAAAAGGTCAAGAATTTCAAGGCGATTAATGAAAAAAAAGGCTGACGATGGTGGACTTACTGTACCAGATCTAAAACTATATTATAAAGCAGCGGTCATCAAAACCATTTGGTACTGGCTAAGAAATAGAGTAGTCGATCAGTGGAAAAGGATAGAATCAGAAGACAAACTAGGCAATAACTAGCAATTTGGTTTTTGATAAACCCAAAGACCCCAGCTTTTGGGATAAGTATTCACCATTTGACAAAAACTGCTGGGAAAACTGGAAACTAGTTGGGAAGAAATTAGGGCTTGACCCACATCTAACACCACATACCAAGATAAGATCTAAATGGGTTCATGATCTGGATATAAAGAGTGATACTATAAGTAAATTAGAGGAATGTAATATAGTTTACCTCTCAGACCTATGGAGATGGAATAAATTTATGTCCAAAGAAGAACTGGAACTCTTAATTGAAAAGCAGATAGATAACTTTGACTATATTAAGTTAAAAAGTTTTTGTACAAACAAAATCAATGCAGACAAGATTAGGAGGGAAGTAATAAATTGGGAAATCATCTTTACATTTAATGGTTCTGATAAAGGTCTCATCTCTAAAATATATAGAGAATTGTCTCATATTTATAAAAATTCAAGCCATTCTCCAATCAATAAATGGTCAAAGGATATGAACAGACAATTTTCAGAGGATGAAATTAAAACTATTTATAGTCATATGAAAAGGTGCTCCAAATCACTGTTGATCAGAGAAATGCAAATCAAGACAACCCTGAGGTACCACTTCACACCTGTCAGATTGGCTAAAATGACAGCAAAAGTTAATGACGAATGTTGGAGGGGTTGTGGGAGGGCTGGGACACTGATGCATTGTTGGTGGAGCTGTGAACGGATACAGCCATTCTGGAGAACAATTTGGAGCTATGCTCAAAAAGTTATCAAACTGTGCATACCCTTTGACCCAGCAGCATTTCTATTGGGCTTATATCCCAAAGAAATCATAAAGAAAGGAAAAGGCCCCACATGTGCAAGAATGTTTGTGGCAGTCCTTTTTGTAGTGGCTAAAAACTGGAAATTGAATAGATGCCCTTCAATTGGAGAATGGCTGAATAAATTATGGTATATGAATATTATGGAATATTATTGTTCTGTAAGAAATGACCAGCAAGATGCATTGTTGGTGGAGCTGTGAAGATGCATTGTTGGTGGAGCTGTGAATGGATACAGCCATTCTGGAGAACAATTTGGAGCTATGCTCAAAAAGTTATCAAACTGTGCATACCCTTTGACCCAGCAGCATTTCTATTGGGCTTATACCCCAAAGAAATCATAAAGGAAGGAAAAG
This sequence comes from Myrmecobius fasciatus, assembly GCA_023553655.1. Classification (NCBI taxonomy): domain Eukaryota; kingdom Metazoa; phylum Chordata; class Mammalia; order Dasyuromorphia; family Myrmecobiidae; genus Myrmecobius; species Myrmecobius fasciatus. The sequence goes on from JAJPUD010005465.1 coordinate 108,645, forward strand.
GCCCCACATATGCAAGAATGTTTGTGGCAGCCCTTTTTGTAGTGGCTAGAAACTGGAAATTGAATAGATGCCCTTCAATTGGAGAATGGCTGAATAAATTATGGTATATGAATATTATGGAATATTATTGTTCTGTAAGAAATGACCAGCAAGATGATTTCAGAGAAGCCTGGAGAGACTTACATGAACTGATGCTGAGTGAAATGAGCAGAACCAGGAGATCATTATACACGGTAACAACAGTACTATATGACGATCAATTCTCATGGACATGGCTCTCTTCAACAATGAAATGTTTCAAACCACCTCCAATTGTTCACTGAAGAAGGCCATATACACCCAGAGAGAGGGATGCGAAATGTGGACCACAATATAACATTCTCATACTCCTTGATTGATGTTAGCTTACATTGTGTTTCCTTTATCTGATATATCGTTTGTGTAGATAAGATTTTTCTTGCACAACAATGATAAGTTTGAAAATATGTATACATATATTCGATTTGCCAATATTTTAACATAATTAACATGTAGTGGATATCCTGCCATCTAGGGGAGGGGTGGGGAGTTGGGGGGAAAATTTGTAACGGAAAGCTATGTAAGGGTTATTGTTGAAGAATTACCCACACATATGTTATGCAAATAAAATAAAATTAAAAATATATATATAAACAGGGATAATATATATTATTTAAAGGTTAAACTATGTATATCCCTGGGAGGAAAGTGATGTCTGTAACTCTTGTGAACTGAACTGTATCTGTTATTGGAGGAGACAAAGGGGACCATTACATGGATTCGGGGTGTGATTGTGAATGGATTCTGATGGACTTCAAAGAAAAAGACCTTAAGTGGAAAAAGGTTCTGTACTGGGAAAAGAGGAAAGGAGAGATATAGGAAAATTACTTCACAAGAAGAGGCACAAAAGCTCTATTACACTCAAGAGAAAGAAGGAAGGGGGATGAGCATTGTCTGAAGCTTGATCTCCTTAATTTTGGGTACAGATATCATTTAGTTGGTACAGAAATTTATCTAACCCTATAAAGAAGTAAGAGAAGAAAGAGGAAAAGGAAAAAAAGGACAAGATAGAAGGAGGGCAGAAGCACTAGGGAAAAAGGTAACAAAAGGGTATTTAATAAAACATTCCTAAGAGAAGGGAGGAGAAGTGATAGGAGATGAGACAGTGGGTGGGAAGGGTAAAAAAACTATGAGTAAGGGCAGGGTGGAAAGACAAGACAAACCTATTTACAGGAGCAAAATAGGATGGAAAGAAATATAGAGGTGAATATAACTGTAAATGTGAATGGGATGAACTCTTCCATCAAACAGATGTGAGTATAAGAGTGGATTAAAAAACAGAATCCTCCAAAAAAAAGAAAGAAAGAAAAAAAAACCTCTAGAAAAAAGAACAAAACCAAAACAGAGCTATGTCTACAGAATAAGATAAAATTGAGAATAAAGGTATTTATCTAGCTAATTTAATCTCCCAAATAATTTCATAATTAATTGCATGTAACTATATCTGTGGTTTTATCAGTATGAAGAACTATGTCAGAATACAGAAATTCCCTCTACCAATGCCACAATCAATTCATTTGTACAATTGTCTTAAAAAGTTACCTGGAGGATAGAAAGGTTAAAAAAACTTACTTAGGGTAAGACAAATTTTCATGTGTCAGAGGCAGTATATGAATTGGTCTTCATAATTCCTAGATTTTCCTTCTATCCATTAAAATATCATATAAAGCTTTGCCTTTTGTTCAAATTAATTATCTTATGAAAATAATATATTCATGAAATGTTAAAGCTGAATAAACTGAGTCTGAAGTTATTTCTTTATCCCATTCCTCAGAATTTAGGTTCAGAGAATATAGCATAGCTAACTATTGCCTAAAGACATGAACACATATAAATAACTTGAACTAGAAAAAAAAATGTAAAAAAAAATAGAGTATAAATGCAGGTGGCTGAAATAAATTTAAAAGCTGAAACACATTGAGCAATATTTTTATGCATCAACAATGTTTGATAGATTTGTAAGCCATACACATTTTTTTCTCTCTGCTTCAATTCACTTGGTAAACCTAATGTCACAAGCTTTTTGATTCACTATCAGAGCCAATTTGCAAAGTCAAGGTGTATAAATAGCAAATTATTCCATTATTATCATGATGAATATTAATTCAATGTATTAATATTCCTTCAAATATTGCACTAGCATTGAGGGTGATTAAAAGAGAAGAGCTGTTAAGAAGCTTCCATCTTATAAGCAAAAAAGTCAGCATTCATTCAATGTTCATTCTTTTTACTGCATTCTCTACATTTTTCTCTCCATCAAGTTTGAGGATTTAATTTTTCTCTCTATTCAAAAATATGACAAAAGAGCCACCATCTGCATTGCCATCTCACCATACCTTAAATTTATGAAAATTGGGATAAAAGATTGAAGTCAGCTAGGGAAAATATGGTAAAAAGCTTTTACTAAAATATATATCTCCATGTATTTCTCTAAAAGTGACATTTTTCCTTTTTCTACCTTGTTCATCAGTCCTTGCCATATAAAACTCTCCTTTCTTTTTTCTCTAACAGGGTTCTTAATGATGAGAGATCCTCTAATTAATACCATGGGCAGAAGCACAACTATGCAATTTGGTGAAGAAAAAGTAAGTCATGCATTTTTTGTAACATTTTATTAGATCAAAAACACAAAAGAAAGGACCCTGACTAGTGCTTCCTACTACCTTCATTACCCTACCACAAATCTCAGGTGATTTCAACTTTATAGAATGTACTTATTTTTAGAGAGTTTTATTTCAGTTCAAATAATATTGTCAGCGTATAAGTGTCAATGATAATTGAAAATTATGAAGTTATTAAGAAGTAGCTTCACTGGTCAGAATTATGAAAAAATAATCTCACTCAGAAGGTTGCTTACCATTATCCCCTAATATTTTAAAATATATTTATCTAATATTACACGAATTTTAAGAAAAAAACAACTTTTACATTCATTATTTAAAAATTTGAATCCCATATTCTCTTCTTTTCTTTTTATTCCTTCTCTCTCATTGACAAGGCAAGCAATTTTACATAGATAATTCATGTATAGTCATGCAAAACATATTTCCATACTAGTAATTTTGTAAAAGAAAACACAGACCAAAAACAAAAATAAAAAAACAAGAAAGTAATTTTTTGTTTTGTTTTGTTTTGTTTTGCTTCTTTTAAGTAGGATTCAATCTGCATTAAAGTTCCATCAGTTCTTTGAAGTGGACAGAACTTATATGATAAACTTATCATGACATGAATTAGAATCACAAAGGATGAGAAGAAACTTATCATTTGCAACCCACTGTTTTTGGAGAGAACATACATATTAATGAAATCACAAAACCATTAGAGTACTAAAATATAATAGATACCAGAAGACAGGAATAAAAGCAAGAGGAAGGCAGATACAATTTGATTACATATGAACAAATCTTGATGTTGATTAATCCCCAAAGTATGGGACAAGTGTGTGATATAAAGAAGTCACTAGGAAATCCTAGAACTTTTAGAAAGGAGCAATATTAAAAATATTAACAATTAATAATTAAATCTCCATATAAGTGAAACAACCTCATGATTATGAATAAATCCTCTCAGTTTGGCCTGAAATTACTTAAAATATTGTGAAAGCATGATGTGGTGAGTAAATAGATTTAGCCTTGAAGCAAGGAAGACGAGTTCAAATGCTGCTTCACCTCCAACTGCTCTATTATTTTAGAAATTCCTGTTAGTCTTCTCTCTTCATTCACATGATTACTAAAACCTGCATGTTACTACAGGTTGAGGAGAAAGATAGAATTTTTTATGGAATAATGTTAAGCAAAAATCAAAGACCCTTAATGTCCCATAATTGTTAATTTTTACCTCCTGGTAAGGACTAAGAATTTATTTTTTTTAAATCTAACTATTTGTGAATTTTTCATAACTAACCCTTATGTATCTTGGATCAATTAACTGTATTTCCTTAAGACAATAGATAATTCTGAAATGTCTTAAATTTTGTATAGGCATCATCAATAAGCTAAAATGATGCTTCATTCTTTTGAGAAGTGAGCTAAAGTATTTTGTTTTGTTTTTTTTTTCTTCAGCTCTCATTAAAAATAACAAGTCTCCTTGTCATTACACAGAAGTGAAAACTTAAGACCTGGATGGTGAAATATAACAATCAAGAGATTCATCAGAGAACTTTCTTTAAAAAATATATATGAATGCAGCTGTGGTTGTATAATATAAAGTGAGGATTCCTGGGCTGGAAATATGTTTTGCTATAATCGGCTAGCTATGTCTAAAAGCACAGCTCATCTCACATAGTATGTAGATAGGCCAGGGGCATTGGCAATACATTTGATTTTTCTGTGAAGTTTGTACTGCCTTTTTTGGTGTAATTCCAAAGAACCTAAGTATTCAGATTTTTAACTCTCAAGAATTTCCTTGGTATTTGTATTATTTATGGCAAGGTTCACATACACTGAACCACAATTAGCAAGGAATATACTTTATGTTGTGACCTCATCTCAAGACTGATGATGCCAAACATCTCATCTTTTGCCTCAAAACTATCTCATTTTGTTAATTTTATTTCTAGAAGCTTTGTTAATTTTTCTTCTAGAACCATGATATCAAATTATCAAATTTGTGGGTCCATGAGGAATTGGACTAAAGTAATATTCATAGACTGATATATTCATATTTTCAGGTCCCTTGCGATTCAACATTTTGGAGACAACTGCTCATAGATGGGGAAGCTAACTGGCTTGTGTGTCAATCAAGCCTATGAAACTCCAACCAGGTCAGCTACAGATTTTTAAGAGCACTATATCTATAATCCATTATTTCTTTGAAATAATTCAATGGAATCAGAAATACTGTTATTGGCAAGAATCCCCAATTAATGGAAAAATTTTCCCCAGAGTTAAGAACTTTAAGTCAGTAAGGTTGAAAGATGCACTTGTTGAGAGATCCACAAACATGGAGGTGCATAAAAATATGAAGTTTTGGTTCTTTAAATTTATCTTTATTTTTTATTCTCTCTACACCATCTCTCTTGGTGATTTGATCAGCTCCTGTGGACTCAATTATCATGTCTATTCAGATGATTCCAAAATATATCCAGCCCGATTCTTTCTCCTGAGATGAAGTCTCACATTACCAATTGTTTGTTGGACATATTTACATGGATTTTCTTTGTGCATTTCAAAGTCAACATGTTCAAAGCAGAACTTATTATCTTCCCCTAGAAAATGCCTCCTCAAAAATTAATAAAATCAGTCTCTTCCCTAAGCTTTGTTATTTTTATTGAAAGAACCATCGTCCTTCCAGGGACCCAAGTGCACAAACTTGAAGTCAAAAATTTTGCTTTGAACTTACCCTACATAATGTCAGGAATCATGTCTTGTTAATTTTATCTTCATGACACACTTTGCACATTCTAACTGCTCTTTTCCTTTCTTTACAATAGTTTCCTAAATCTTCTCTTTGCTTTTAGTCTTCCCCTCTCTTTAATCTATTTTCTTCAAAGAAGCTAAAATAATTTTATGTTCTAATTTAATAATTATTAACCTATGACCCCTATGAATGGTTTTAGAGTGTCTATGTATATAACTTTATTTTCATAAACCTCTAACTGTAGTTCATTTCCTTCACTTATGATTTTTAAATGCTTTTGTGAGAAGCTCACAGACCTCGCCAGACTGCAAAGATCTGCACAAAAAGAGTCAGAACCCCTTCTCTAATCTTTCCTTCTCACAGCTGCCTTAAGAAATTGAAACTGAAAACTCCTGTATTTTTCCCCACTTTTACACTGTCATAAGCTCATTGAGGGCAGGGACTATCTTGCTTTTCTATTTTTTATTTCTGATACTCACCATAGTGATTGCTACATAGCTAGTACTTAATGAATACATGATTTTTCATTCATTCAATCATTCAATCAACCATTCCACTGCCCTGCTCAAAAATCAAAAAATGACTTTCTATTGCCTTTAACAGTTCCTCAAACCTAGCATTCCAGCTTGTACATCTCTACATTGTCATAGGCTGTCACCATACTTGGAATATACTCTTTATCTCCTCACACCTGTCCCTTAAAATTTCAGTTTGCTATAAAGCTTAGTTCAGGTGCTACTTTCTCATTAAAGTATTTCATGAGCATTCTTGCAGTTAGTTTTCTTTTCCTCCTCAAATATTTTTGTGTTCATTTTTTCCAAATAATAGAAATCCCTTTTCATGTTATGGCTCTGTGTGCCCAAGATGTAGAACAGGGTCCAGCGTATGTATTTTGAAGAATTAATTTGAATGGAGCAACTTGATTTCAAGTGAACCAGGGAACTTAAAGGAATTCTGAGTAGAGAGCTGTGTTATTAAGAACATTTCTATTCATATACATTTTCTTGTAGTATTTTCTACTCATGTAAGTATGCTAATTTTATTATATAATATTATTTAATTTTATTATTTTCTATTCACACATGCCTTATACCATTCTAAAACATGTAGTCCTTGAAGACAGAGACTGCCTTTTCTTAGTATCTTTTCTAGTATCTCCCCTTTTATATTTAAATATTTTTTCCCTAGACTTATGATTTCATTCATGTGAAAAGTCCCTTCATCAATGTAGTCTTTAGAGCTCTAATATTTTATGTTCCTAAAGATCTATATTTTTCATACTTACTCACCAACTAGGAGTTTGTTTCATTCCACTGTCTGATGAGGGGAGAGTAAGTGATAGGGTATATTCAAGAAGAACTCCATGATTATAAATCTATGTGACTGGGCTAGAATGGTAGTGACATAGAAAGAAGTAATGAAGTTCAGAGAAGAATATTTATTGTAATAGAAAATAAATTCTCTTTTTGATATCTTGAAATCAAAATGCCACTGAGATGAGCATGGGAATATCAGAAGAAGGATTAGTTTGGAATACATAGATTCAGTGAGGAACATACAGAGAGATTCAGAATTCAGAATTGATGCATTAAAAAAAGGGAGGGAGAAGAAGTCTCAGAAGAACATTTCAATCACCCCATTTAGGGTAAATAATATAGATGATTAGCATTAGATCATCAGAAGATTAAAAAGTGGCCAGTTAAGTAGGAGACACAGAAAAGAGCAGTGATGGGAAAGTTGAAGGAAAACAGAAACTTTTAGGAGAAAGGTGCCATTACCGATGTTCAGAGCTTTGGAGATGTCAAATAAAAAGTGGATTAAGCAAAGACCATTGGAATTAAAAGCTAATACATACTAACCTTGGACAGAGCAGCTTTGGTAGAGTTCTAGATCAGATTGTAAGAGTAGGAAAGAAAGAGAGAGGTGAGAAAATAGAGAAGAATACAGTTCGAGAAAATGTCAGTATCAAGTGAAGAGATATTTAATGTAGGGGATTTTGAACTAAAAAGAGAATTGAGAGATAATGGATTATATTTATTAGCAGAGGATAAGGTGGCAATGGATGAAGCAGGGTATACTGGAAAATGTATTGGCTTTGGAATCAGAGGAGCTGAGTTCAAATCTTGTCTCTATCATTTTCTACCTGTATTACCTGGAGCAGCTCAAAACTTCTCTGGGTCCCAGGCCCTCATCTGTAAGAATTAGGTAGTTTGTGTAGGAAGTTTCAGAGTCTAGGATCCTCTAAATTAGAAAAGCTTCTAGAATAGATAAAAGGTAATATGATGAAGGAAAAAAGGGAAAAGGATTGGTGTTGGTAAGGAGAAAAAGCATTTGATCATTGAAGACTAAAAATGAAATGGATTAAGTTTTCTGAATGTAAAAGGAAATGAAGTCTTCTGAGAGATAATGGAAAAAAAGTAGTTTTAAGTCAATTAAAAAAAGTGAGGAATTGACAGAATGGCGAATATGGTATAGTATGAGTCAGAAGGAATAAACTTGTTTTTGTTGGAGGAGATGTGGGAATACTAAAACACTATTGCATCGTAGGCAGAGTTGTGAACTGATTCAATTATTCTGAAGAACAATTTGGAACTATGTCCAAAGAATTAATAAATCAAGCATGCCTTTTGACAGAGCAATACTACTATTAAGAATGTATTCCAAAGAGATTTTTTTTAAAAGGAAAAGCATCTATACAATACAATATATTGTATTTTTATATATTTCCTTAATTTCTTAAGGAAGCAACTGTGAAAAGGATAAATTGGAGCAGGGATTCTTACATTTTTTGGTGTCAAGGCCCACTTTGCAATCTGGTGAAGTCTATGAACTTCTTATAATAGCATTTAAAAATCATAATTGAAGGAAATGATAAACTGAAGTTAGAGGTTTATGAAAGTAAAGTTATATAAATAAACACTGTGATAACTCATTCATAGGGGTCGCAGATTAAGAACTATTAGATTACAATGTAAGATTATTTTAGCTTCTTTGAAGAAAATAGATTAAAGAGAAATAAGGCTAAAAGCAATATATATATATATATGTGTGTGTGTGTATGCATATATATATGTATATATATGCACATAAGTATATATATATATACATGTATATATATATATATACATATGAGATTAAAAGCAATAATGGTTCTTTTGATGGCTCCAGAAAGTTAGAAATTGAGGGGGATGTTCATCAATTGAGTAATGGGTGAATAAATTGTTGTATATGGTTGTGATGGAATACAATTATATTTTAAGAAAGCAGGATACTCTCAGAAAAAACATGGAAAGACACATTAACTGATGCAAAGTGAAACAATCAGAATTCGATCCTATATAAAGTAATTGTATGATGATCTATAATGAATAATTTAGCTATTCTCAATAACACAATTATTGAATAAAATTCTGCAGAAATTATAATGAAAAGTGCTGTCTATATACAGAGAAAGAACTTGTAAAGCCTAAATGCAGATGAAAGACACTTTTTCTTTACTCTATTTGCTTGTGGTTTTTTGGTCTGTCTTCTCTTTCACATAATAACCTGCATGGAAACATGTTTTGCATGACTACACATGGATAACCTATACCAAATTACTTGCCTTCTCACTGAAGGGAAAAAATGGAGTGAGAAAGAATCTGAAATGCAAACTTGAAAAAAAAACCTGTTAAAATTATTTTTACATATACTTGGAGGGAGGAAATAAAATGGTAAATAAGATTTTGCAACCTAATGGACAAAAAAGCATTTTTGTGTATCCATGACCTCTAATTGCAATCAGATAATACAAATTTGTAGTTGATTCAGTTGGCATGGTTACATAACTCCTATCAATAGCATTAGGCAGTACAGAAGTAAGGGAAATGTTTTGACATTTCATGGTATGAGTAGCTGTAGAATAATGAAAAAAAAACTTATTTATGACAGACAGAACAATGATTAATTAAACTGACTAAACAGAGGATCAATGCTTAGGAAGAAAAATATGTCTAGAGAAAGAATGATAGAATGAAAAAAATATCACGTGAAAGTAAGAAAGATTATGGAGAGGGCAAGAATATATTTAGGAATAAAGCAAATAATTGCCCCTGTTTTATTTGTCTCTGGCTTTCTGTGTTTCTATCTTTTCTTCTATCTCTCTGTCTTTGTCCCTGTCTCTTTCTCTGTGTCTATAAATTGTATGGAACAAAATGTCCCTCCCATAATAAGCTCATCACTTCTAATCTTATTGCCACGCTGCTAAACCAATTCTTGATTGATACTATTTCCACCAGCCCTCCCTACCCTTCTAACTGGTGGCTGTGAATGTGGAATATAAAATTCCTCTCCATGCCTTCCTTTACAGAGAGTAGAAACTGGACTTTCAGCTCATTCCACTTTGTCTCTGCAGCTCTGCCTGGTTTAATTCCATGAAACAAGATGACTCTATTATATGTGCTACCCAATATTTAATGAATTCACTTATTTAATTAAATAAAATTTAATAAATTTCACCTCTCCCACTACTTTTCCACTTTCTTTTGTGTGTTGTCAAGCCTCATTCAACTGTAATCTCCTTAGAGCAGGGGCTGTCTTTATTAATTTTATTCCCATCTCTAAGCACATTGCTTGGCACATCATGAGCACTTTTATTAATAATAATATAAAAATAAAAATCTAATAAGACAATAAATATTTATGTTTCTTTTGTCCAATGACTAGACTAAGATTCCAAATGCAAAAAGGCTAGCTACATACAAGGTGATTAAGGAGCATAAGGGAAGGGAAAGTACAACACTGCTCTCAAAGACTACTCAGAAATAGAGAAATTGAAGCCTGTGAATTGAGAAACCATTGAAATGAAAACGCAAAATGTTGAATTAAGATGGTCATCATCATTATCATCATTATTCAACCTCACTTTAGGCCATAAAATTTAATCAATCCTACATGTAATAGCATCAGAGATCTTCCAGCACCAGTTCAAGTATGATCTCAACAATTAAATTTTTAATAGTATTTTATATTTCCAAATACATGTAAAGATACTGTTCAATATTCATTTTTTGTTAACTTTGTGTTCTAATTTTATCTCCCTTCCTTTCTTACCTCTGCCCTTCCAAAGACAGCAGGTAATCCAATATAAGGTAAATATGTGCAATCATTTAAAAAATATTTCCATATTAGGCATTGTAGTGCAAGAAAAATCAGACCAAAAGGGGAAAAGAAAAACCACTTTGCTCTCCAGAATGGTTGGATCATTTCACAATTGCACCAAAAATGCATTAGTGTCCCAGTGTTCCCACATCCTCTCCAACATTTATCATCTTTTCCTGTCATCTTAGCCAATCTGACAGGTATAAGGTGATAACTTAGAACAATGACATTGTTAATAAAGATAATATTTGCCTGAGAAGATATTAGTCATAAAATGTAAAGAAATGGAACAATTGCTTTCTTACATTAAGTCCTACAATAATAAAAACAAGAGAAAAGTCAAGAAAGAATATGATTTCTGGTTATTTTTTTGATTTTTCATTATAAAAAGTCTTCATTTATAATGTAATTAGTTACAGCAGAGGTTTCATCATATTGGTTGGATAGTTAAATTGTTCCATCACTATACAATTCATTTTTAAGAAAAGAAAAACAGGTGTTTGAATATATGGGACATCTGGAAAAGAGGTGGTTTTGGCTGGGATGTAGAGAAAGGTCAAAAGTCTCTCTAAACAGCATGATAGGACCATTTTTATAGTTTTCATCAAGAGACAATGTTTATAGTCATGGCAACCAGCACTACATGTTTACTGCATTATTATAAACAGCGTTTGGTAGATGTACTGATTTCATTCACTCAAGACAAAGTGTTGGTCTTCTTTGGATTTAAATAAAGATCTTAATAGAACTCTACACATAGATACAGGATTACTGGTTTAAAGACTTAAGGATTTTAGCAACATATAAGAAATATATTTTTCTAAAGATTCTAAGAATGTAAATTTTCTTTTTTTTTCTGTTGGAAAATTCAAAGTAAACATAAACACTCATCTTTTCCAGTTTGGTCATGTCTGCATATTAGAGGTATGGCATTCTTAAAATATTAATGGAACATTGAGCTTTAAATAAAAGAAGTCTCTTGCTCTAACCATTTATTGTTAGGTCTCTTGTGAAAGCATATCACCATCAGGAAAAAAAAAACCTTAAAGGGCTACTGGGAATTTGTTTCATTACTTCATTGCTCACTTTCAGAGGACAGATTAGTACATTTTCCCTTCTTAAAATAGTCCCTTTTTTGAGTGCCATTTCTCTCAAGTGACTGTACTTTAATTACTGAAAATTATGACACTGCACCATCTCTGCCGATAACACATGCTGATTTCTCCCATTAGCCATTAGACAACTTGTGACCCCCTTGGTGTCAAATAAGAACACTTAAGGACATCTGCTCTGAGAAAATGCTACTTTCCTCCCCCTCAGAGTTACAGGAAAAAATCCATCAGTAGTTTTTCTCTCTAGAAGCCTGGTATAGTCAGTATGCTTAACACCTCCACAAAGTTATATATCAGATTTGTAGATGTTCTCATCTGTCACTAACCATGACTTTCCCCTGCCCTAAGCTGCATTTAAGGTAAAATAATTTAACTGTCAGTTTCTAGTACCACAACGACAATGGACAAGGCAGCATTTGAATAGTTAGCCTAAAAGCCATGGCTGATACAGCTTTGTTAAATCTGAGTTCTTTGTTATTAGTTTCAATTGCAAAAAGGAGGGTTAGAATGCTAGATACTTTTTTTCTTTGATAGAGTTGATCATAAACTTTTTAAAGATCCTCATTACTGCTGCTGAGAGGTAAAGAAGGATCAAAATGGAAACTATATGGTAGTTCCACTGGTTCCTGTAAGTCAATTTACCAGTAATTTATCAATCAGTCACTATAGTTAAATTTCAGTAGTAGGAGTCAAGCAAGATCAACTAAGCAGACTGCCTCTGGAACTTATTTGTCCAGCTATGGGCAGCTAGGTAATGCAGTGGATAGAATGCTGGGTCTGCTGTCAGAAAGACTTATTTTACTAAATTCAAATCAGGCATCAAGCACTTACTGGTTGTGTGACCCAGGGTAGCTCACTTAATCCTACTTGCCTCAGTTTCCTCATTTATAAAAAGAATTAGAGAAGAAAATGGAAAACCAATCCAGTATATTTGTCAAGAAAACCCTAAATGGTGTCATGAAGAGCTGGACACAACTGAAAATATTAAACAACAGAACCTATCCATTCCAGCTAGATCATTTCATCTCCTTTTTTAAAAAGTTGAAAAATGAAATTACATGATCATGTATTTACAGCAGAAAGGAACCTTAAAGAGCTTTTTAGCACAACTCACTAATTTTGCAGATGTCTAAGACAAGAACAGAGATTTTGTTACTTGCCACATCTCACAACATTGAATCAGAATCTATGTTTTCTAAGAATCCAGCATTGTAATCATTTTTTCAAGCTGTTTTTAGGTTAACAAGAAACTATGGAACGTTTTGTAAATTGTAAGGTGCTATAAAAATGCCTATTATCCCTATTGCTATTATTACATAATTGTTAGTAAAAGCAATATTTTTACTGAAGACAAGTAAATCTTTAGGGTCCAGTTTCTTCATGTGTAAAATGAGTTTTTAGATTAAATAATCTCTGAAATATCTTTCAGAGTCAAGAAGTGCTAGGCACAATCCTATCTCTGACACATATCCAATATACAAGAGATTTTCTTAATGTTGCATATTGGATATGTGTCAGACACAAGACTAGGCCTAAGTCTTCTCACAGATTCATGAACTCACTTGATCATTAATCACAACTAGAAGTTACCTTGAAGAACATTTAGCACAGTTCACTAATTTTACAAAAGTGTGAGATGTTCACACTTTCAAGAGTTCAAAAGAGATGCTGTTTCCTGGCCTTCCTATTGGCCTTCTCCTGCTCTATGGGCTATCTAGACACCATAGGGTTCAAGGACCATGGAAAACCCAGTCACCAGGTTCTATTGTCCCCTTCATCTTCCCTCAACTTCTTCTCTGGTCTCTAGGTTAATGTAACTCAACAAGCCTTGCTCCTCTGACCCTGGGATGACATAGAGTAGCTGGAAAAGAAAAGTGTTCTGGCTACTCACATTGCTTAAATAAACTGGAAGTCACCTGCTTTCATTTCCAGTTAGATCTGTCCAGTCAAAGAACTTTATATAGTCAATAAATAGTGGGTGAGCATGTATTAAGCAACTACTGTATGCTAATACTGGAGTGATTTACCAGGGTTAAACAAAATTTCCTTATGCAAAAGATACAAAGAAATGCAAAAGATTGTCCCTTCTCCCAAGAAGCTCACAGTCTAAGAGGGGAGACAAAATGCAAGTAAATATGTGCAAACAATATCTACAGGACAAATTAATGATATTCAGCAGAGGGAAGGCAAGGTCAGAAAAGAAAGAAAAATGTTGACTGACTGAATTAGGAGATCCTCTGCTCCAGATTCTGTGTTGTATGCTTTGGAATCAGTAGAACAAAGTGTTTTCACTTTTTGAGCGATACCTAAGGTAATTTTTTATTATAAAAAATATCCTGGGACAAAAGTTTTAATATGTATGTTGGGATAGAGGGTTTCAAGGTGTTAACTTGAAGTGTTTCTCCTGAAGAACTATAAGTGCTGTCATTTTTCACTTTGACTCTTCTACGGCAGGCCTTCTTAACGTATAAATTTTGACAACTATCTTAATGTAATTGTCTTTTAGGATCTTATTTATTTTATTTCAAACTTTTTAAAACTTCATTCTGAGAAGGGGTAAGGATCCATAGGCTTCACTGGATTGCCAAAAATTGCATTATTATACAAATGTTTAACAACCCTTCAGGAATAGCTTTCAGTGCCCTCCCTTGAATAGAGTTTGGAGGTAATGTGAATTCTGGCATCTTTAGGAACTGTGGTAAGTGATGTTTCATACAGTATGTACTCAACAGTAAGGAATTGGTGATTGCAAGAATCATAAAATTAAAATAAATTGTTGACTATGTTCTATAGGAGACAGTTATAAGCCCACGTCCAAATTTCAGCAGCATTCATTTTTTTCATTTCTAGGATAGTGTTTTGTTTGTCAGATGGCTGTAGAAGGCATTTATCTGTTCAATAAGTCAGAAGACCTTTGGAAACATAAGCTATAATGGTGGATCTTCCCAAAGCATTCTTTTAATTGGCAACTGTGTTTTGAAATTTTTTAAGGCAACCATATTTTGGTGTTCAAAGTTTCAGGCTTCCAATCTTGCTCATTATATAAGAGTTATCTTTAAGATAGAAATATGTTCCTTAAAAACAAGAATTTATAGAAATGGCTACCAACTTCAGAGTCAAAATTATTTGAAAATTAGAATATTTTATGTTAATTTTTAATTTTAAAAAGTATAAGGAGAAGTTTATACTAAATAGTAAAGTTTACATTAAATAATAAAAGTTTCATTTTTTTCTATAATATTGATTACTTTTCTCAGAAATCACAAGGAAGGGAAGGATGACTGCCAGGCAGGGGATTAATGAGATTTTTTGTTACAGGTGCAGTGCTAATAAGACAGAGTCTAGAGTTCCACAATATTTGAAATAGAAGAGGATGAAAAATAATAAGCAAACATGAAATTATATGCTAAACAAGCAGTTTCTGATTGGCAGTTATGGATAATGTAATAAAGTGATCTCAGTAAGGAGAAACAGGAAAAATCTGTTTCAGAAGAATTGCTTATTTCTTTTGGCCAACAATAGAAATAACAGATAAATTTTTATCATTATAGTTCAACATAGTACTTTTATAAGCTACAAATATTTTTAGCTATTTTAATTCTTTCTTTATTTCATATTTCCCTCAAATATCCAGTAGTGAACTGGGACAATTTGATTTATTTCATGAACCTTTTGAACAATGTAAATTAATCTCCTATTGTCAAAAATCATTAATTTTCATTTAATCTTCCATTTCAAAAGACACTTAGTACCTTCTGGCAAATACCAAAAAAAATAATAAAGAAAAGGAAGCAAGTCTCACCCCTAGCCTTATTCAGCTATCACACTAACTTCTCAATCTAGTTCTACTGTAATTAACTTTTTTCTAGGGTTGCAAGTTACAAAAGGTGGCACATGGTTTCAATTTCTTTTTTATAAGCTCCTCAAACCCTAAAACACTATGAGACTATTCAAAAGTTATGTTATCCAGATGAAGACTTCTAAGACTGGAAAAATTTTGAGAAGTCTCAGATGCTCCTTGACTTCTAAGTCTGAAAGCAGACAATCCATCCAGTATAACACATTCTGAAGCCTTGGAGAAAGAAATAGGCTTCCATTGTGCAAAGAAAAGATTGCCTTATACTGAGCAGTGGTAGTAGAAGTTCAGATACAAAAGCCTTATTATAATTTTCACACATAAATATATAGTACCAAGGAATGTGGAAACTTCCAAGGATTTTCACCAATTCCATCAAAAGTGACAGCCTGACTCTAAGACAGTATAATGGGCTGGAAGTGGTTGTTGAGAATAACAATGAAAAGAAAAAAGTAAAGAAAATGTAAATGAAGGACAAGAGGTCAAAGATACAAGTAATTGAGGTAAGTCTTTCTAATGTATCTTTAAATATTTCTTTATTTCAGGGAGTCAGTCTCCCCTCAATGCTGGCAAAAATTATGGCCAATTACTGGCAGATTTGATAACTTCTTAAATCAATGATATATTAGGATAGACAGTGGTGTTTATTAATTTCATCAGTCACTAATACTTTAATGTTTTTAATAGTCCAGAACTAAACACAATTACCCAGATATGGTCTGAACAGAGCAGAGTATAGATTCAAGTGTAGACTTTGTCATTGATTAACATAGGATCTTGTGCAAATTTTTACTTTTGCAAATTATTTAACTTTTTTGATCTCCATTTATAAAATAATGAAGGTGATGGGCACAGCTTCTTTGTCTTTAAAAGCTACTGAAAGACTAAGTTTCAGACATAAGGGAATGTAGAGGACCAGAATAACTTTTTTTTCAGTTAGATAATCAGTTATTTGAAGTTAACTTTTTTATTATATTTCTTTCAAACAGTACAAAATCTTTGGTGTTTCCATGTTCCATAATATAAAATAATGTTCTGAATTTGTACATTTTAAGTGTCAGATTTGTTGAGTTGTTGAGAGAATTATAAATACATAACAAGGTTAATACTAAAAGCTTTAATAATAGTCCAAATACATAACAGAAATGATGCTGCAGCTAACAATAAATTGCTAAAACAATTGTTCAGATAACAGTTGCTTTGGAAGTTAAGGAGAGATGGATCACTTTGAAATAATATGGAAGGGTAGACCTTGTAAAGGAGAGGTCAGAAATAGCATTTGAAAAGTAGGTAGAATTTAGATAGACATAAAGCAAAAGGAAGGATATTTCCTTGGAAACTCCTTTTCTTTTCTCACTAACAGAATGAAGATACAAGAAAATATTCACATGTCAGTAACTAATGAGAAATCCAATAGGTATAAGTGTCTTGCAGTTAAAGCTCAAAAATGATATACAAATAAGAGGCATAATAGATGATCTAAAACAATATATATGTGAAATATAAGGTTTTCAGTAGACTTTAAGCTGAATATAAATAATGTGACAACTGCTAAAACTGTTGAATATAATATTCATTTGGAAGAATAAAAAGGCAAGAATATCAAGGGAATTAATGAAAAAATACAAAGGATAGTGGTCTAGATATACCAAATCTAAAAATCTATTACAAAACAGCTATCATCAAAATCATTTAATCCTGGCTAAAAAAATAGAGTGGTGAATCAGTGGAACAGACTGGATACACACAATACAATGATCAATGACTATTGTAATCTAGTATTTGATAAACCCCCAAACTCCAGCTTCTGGGATAAGAACTCATGATTTCATAACCATTTTAGGGAAAACTGGAAAACAATATGTCAGAAACTTGACATAGACCCACATCTCAGACCCCATACCAAAATAAAATCAAAATGTGTACATGATTTGGGCAAAAAGAGTGATAGTGTAATCAAAATAGGAGAACAAGGGATAATTTACCTATCAAATCTTTGGAGAAAGGAAGAATTTACGGTCAAAAAATAACTAAAGAACATTATGAAAGGCAAATTGTCTAACTTTGATTACATTAAATTAAAAATTTGTTGTAAAACCAAACCAGCAGAAACAATAATAAAAGGGAAATACAAACCAGTCTTTCTGATGAAGATCCCATTTCTAAAATATATAAAGAAACTGTGTCAAATTTATAAAAATGTAAGTCCTTCTCCAATTAACAAATAGTCAAAGGATATGAACAAGCAATTTTCAGATGACAAAATTAAAGCTATCTAGAGTCATGTAAAAATGCTCTAAATCACTATTGGTTAGAGAAAAGCAAATTAAATAACTCTGAGGTAGCACCTCATGCCTCTCAGATTGGCTGTGATAACAGGAAAAGATAATGATAAATGTTGGAAAGGATGCTGGGACAGCAATGTATTGTTGGTTGAGTTGTGAAGAGAGCAATTTGGAATTATGGCCAAAGGACTATAAGCCTGTATATACCCTTTGACCCAGCAATGCAATTACTAGGTCTGTAATCCAAAGAAATCATAAAGGAAGGAAAAAGACTCACATGTACAAAAAATGTTTTTAGCAGCTTTTTGTGTGGTCGCAAAGAATTAGACAATGAGTAGATGTTCCTCAATTGGGGAATGGGTGAATAAGTTATGATATATGAAGGTAATGGAATATTATTGTTATATAAAAATGATGAACAAATTGATTTTAGAAAGATCTGGAAAGATTTACATTAACTGCTGCTGAGCAAAACAAGCAAAACCAGGAATATATTATGCATTATACAGTAAGATTGTGCAATGATGATCTATAAATGACTTGGTTCTTCTTCTCAGTGATTCAGTAATCCAAGGCAATCTCAATTACATTTGGATAGAAAAAGCCATATGCATCCAGAAAGAGAACTATGAGGATTGAATATAAATCAACATGTGATATGTTCAGTTATTTTTTCTGTTTTTTTCTCTTATAAGTTTTCCCTTTTGTTCAAATTTTTCTCTTCCAATATAATTCATAAAGAAATGTGTATTTTAAAAGTTAATCAATTTCATAATGCATAACCAGAAAAATAAACAACAAACAAATAAATATACAAATTATTAAATATCTTACATATTTATAGAAGTGAGGTGACCAGAACAAGAAAAATCATTGTTCCACTGATCTCTAAATTTATAGACTACATCTTAAAATTTATGTTCAAATCTGTGTTTCCATTCAGTCAGAACATTTTTAGGTCTAGAAGGGTTATGATAATGATGAGGGATATGGAAAAGATGTATTATTAGAAATAATTGGAGAAAATATGATTATTTCCCTCTGGAAAGGGGTGACTTTGGAAGAATATGAAATCTGTTTACAAATATTTTAAAAGTAATGTGATAGGACATGCAGAAAATATATGATCTGAGATGAGAAATTCTATGACTAGGCATGATCCCATATTGTCTTTGGAAACTGAATGTTAGAGAGAGCAAAGTCTTTTTTCCCTGGAAAGAATGTATCATAAAATCTTGAAAATAGAGTAGAGTGGAGATCTCCCACTAATCCTGTATGGTACTACCCTCAACTTATTTTTCAGGACAACATAAATATTGGTGGGGGCAGATAATTTTCATCTTATAAAATTGTGAGAAAATGGAAGCATTTTAGGAGTTAAAGAAGCTCAAATCTACAGCAATCTCAGTAAAACCTAAAATGAACCAGAAGGGACAAAATGACTCAGTAGCAGATTATTCAGGTAACATATAAAAACTCAGTAAGAGCCACTGCATGAAAAGGGCTGTCAACACTTGGAAGGCAAATTTCCTGTAGTTTCACAGGAGGACTATGACTAAATTGAACTAGTAGGGTCTATAAGGCTCAAAGCAAGGAAAAGAGACAGCTATAGGATCTGAACTGTTTTGTAATTTATTTAAAGGCAGGGCTTGTCTTTTGCCACTTCTTGTACCCCCAGTGCTTACCATAGGCACTTGCACATAATAGGAGCTTATTAAATGTTTCTCTAATAACTAAATAAACAGGCAATGGATGAAACCTAAAGAAAGCTATCAGAAAATTGAATGGAAACTTAAGAATTCTTATACAAGGTAGAGCCTTGTCTTGGCTCCTAGACAAACACCACTGAAACAGATGGGTGAAAGTAAAATTTGACATGAGCATAAAAATTCAGTTCAGAAACTAAGGGTGAAGATGTTAATAAACAGATGAAAATGCTGGACACAATGAAGAAACATTGTAAACTGAGAAAGACTCAAGAAATAAATCCAGAAGAATATACTAACTCCAAAATGAGAATGTTTTGGCCACAAACGTGGGAAGCATACCTATAAGAAATGAAGATACAAAACACAGAAATGATAAATGCATTTTTTTCAGATTGTGGTGCAATAAAAATTACATGTAATAAAGAGCCAGGGAAAATAGACCAGAAACTAATTAGAAACTAAATAATATAATCCTAAAGAATGAGTGGATGAAACAACAAATCATAGATACAATCGATAATTTCACCCAAGACAATGACAATAATGAGACAACACCAAAATTTATGGGATGCAATTAAAGCAGTTCTTAGGGGAAGTTTTCTATCTCTAGATGCTTACTTGCATAAAATAGAAAAAGAGAAGAATAATGAATTTGGCATGCTACTAAAAAAAAAAACTGAAAAAACGAATAAATTAAACCACCCCAATTAAATACCAAATTTGAAATTCTGAAAATAAAAGGGGAGATTAATAAAATTTAAAGTAAGAGAACCATTGAACTAATAAATAAAAATGAATTGGTTTTTATAAAAAATCCAACAAAATAGATAAACTTTTGGTTAATTTGAATAAAAAAAGGAAAGACAGTCAAATTGTTAGTATCAAAAATGATAAAGGTGAACTTTCTACCAATGAAGAGGAAACTGGAACAATAATTAGGGGCTATTGTGCCTAACTGTATGCCAATAGATCTGATACTCTAAGTTAAATGAGTACTTATAAAAATATAGATTCCCAGATTAATGGAGGAGAAAATAGATAACTTACGTAGTCCAAGTTTAGAAAAATATATTAAATAAGCTTTTAATTTACTCCCCAATTAAATATCTCCAGGGCCAGATGGATTTGAACTTTAATTCTATCAAACATTTTATGAAAAGTTAATTCAATACTATGCAAACTATTTGGGAAAATAGGAAAAGAAGGAGTCCTACCAAATTCCTTTTATGACATAGATATGGTGCTGATACCCAAACCAGATAGGGTCAAAAAAAAAAAAGAAATAAAATTATAGATCAATTTCCCTAATGAATATCGATGCAAAAATCTTAAAGAAAATATTAGTAAAGAGAAAATAGCAAGTTATCACCAAGATAATGCAACATGACCAAGTAGGATTTATCCCAGGAATGCAGGGCTGGTTCAATATTAGGAAAACTATTAGCATAATTGACTATATCAATATCCAAACTAACAAAAATCATATGTTTATCTCAATAGATGTAGAACAATCATTTGGAAAAATCCAACATCAATTCCTATTAAACACACTAGAGAATATAGGAATAAGTGGAATTTTTCTTAAAATGATCGTCACCATCTATTTAAAACCATTAGCACACATTATATGTAATGGAGATAAGCTAGAACCATTCTGAATAAGATCAAAAGTGAAATAAGGTTGCCTACTCTCACCATTACTATTCAATATTTTATTAGAAACATTAGCTTTGTCAATAAGAGAAGAAAAAGATTAAGGGAATTAGAGTAGGTAATGAAGAAACCAAATTATCACTCTTTGCAGTATATGATGGCACACTTAGAGAATCCTAGAGAATCAACTAAAAAACCACTAGAAACAATTCACAACTTTAGCAAAGCTACAAGCGTACAAAATAAATCCACATAAATCATGAACCTTTCTGTATGTTACCAATAAAGTTTAGCAGTAAGAGATACAAAAAGAAATTCCATTTAAAATAAGTGTAAATAATATACAATATTTGGGAATCTACTTTCCAAGGCAAAGTCAGGAACTATATGAACATGATTATAAAACACTTTCTACACAAATAAAGTAAGGTCTAATCAAGTGGAAGAATATCAAATACTCATGGGTAGACCAAGCTAATATAATAAAAATGTCAACTCTAAGTAAATTAATATGTATATTTAGTGCCATACCAAACAAACTCCCAAGAAATTATTTTACAGAGCTAGAAAAAATAATAACAATGTTCATCTGGAAGAACAAAAGGTCAAGAATTTCAAGGGAATTAATGAAAAAATGCAAATGAAGATGGCCTAGCTATACCAGACCTAAAATTATATTACAAAGCAGTAATCAAAGTCATTTACTACTTGCTAAGAAATAATCAATCAATGGAATAGATTAGCTTTACAAGGCATAATAGTCAATGATTATGGTTACCTAATGTTTGATTAAACTCAGAGACCACAGCTTCTAGTATAAGAACTCACTATTTAACAAAAATTGCTGGGGAAATTGGAAATTAGCATAGCAGAAACTAGGCATTAACCCACACTTAAAATCCCATACCAAGATAAGGTTGAAATGTGTTCATGATTTATATATAAAGCATGATGCTATAAACAAATTAGAACAACAAAGAATAATCTAACTCTTAACTCTGTGAAAAAGGAAGGAATTTGTGGCCAAAGAAGAGCTAGAATACATTATAGTATGCAAAATGGATAATTTTGATTATAGTATAATAAAAAGTTTTTGTACAAGCAAATGCAATGCAACCAAGTTTAGAGAGGAAGCAATAAACTGAGAAAAAAATTTTATTTGCATCCAAGTGTTCTAATTAGAGCCTCATTTCTAAAATATGTAGAGAATTGACACAAATTTATAAGAATACAAGCCATTTTCCAAATGATAAATGGTCTAAGGATACAAACAGACAATTTTCAGATGAAGAAATTAAAGCCATTTCTAATCATATGAAAAAATGTCTTTATCACTGTTGGTAAGAGAAATGCAAATTAAGACAAGTTTTATGTACCACTACACACCACTCAAATTTGCTAAGATGACAGGAAAAAATAATGATGAGTGTTGGAGAGAATGTGAGGAAACTTGGGACACCAATACATTGTTGGTGGAGTTGTGAACTGATTCAACTATTCTGAAGAGCAATATGGAACTATGTCCAAAAAACTATTAAACTGTATATACCCTTTGATTCAGCAGTGTCTCTACTGGGCTATATCCCAAAGAGATCATAACAAAGGAAAAAGGAGTCACATGTGGAAAAATGTTTGTAGCAGCCCTTTATGTAGTGGCAAGGTAGTGGAAACTGAGTTAATGCTATCAGTTGGAGAATTGGTGAATAAATTATAGTATATGAATGTTATGGAATATCATTGTTGTATAAGAAAAGATCAGCAGGGTGATTTCATAAAGGCCTGGAGAGCCTTCTATCAAGTGATGATAAGTTAAGTGAGTAGAACCAAAAAAAACATTGTACACAGCAATAACAAGTTTATTCAATAATCAATTCTGATTATTTTCAAAAGTGAGGTGATTCAGGTCAATTCCAATGGTCTTGTAATGGAGAGAGCCATCTGTGTCAAGAGAGAGGGCTTTGGGGACTGAGTGTGGATCACAAGTATTTTCACTTTTTCTTGTTTTCTTGCATTTTTTTCCTTTCTATTTTTTTTTCCTTTTTAATCTGATTTTTCTTGTACAACACAATTGTGTGCTGTCTAGGGGAGGGGTGGGGTGAGGAGGCAAAGAAAAAATTTTGGAACTCAAGGTTTTGCAAGAGTACATGTTTAGAACTATCTATACATATGTTTTGAAAGCAAAAAAAAACTTTAAAAATTAAAAGAAGAAACTGAAAAAAAAGGAAATAAAGATGCAAAAATGCAATGCTGAATATACTGACAGTAAGTGATATGAGAATGGTTAGATTAGAATAGGTGACATCCATATATGTTACTCAAAAACTAAATTCCCCAAAAGAATAGAATGGGCAAAACAGAAATAAACAACTTCATGAGATACATATAACCACATATATCAAAGCAAATCAGATTGAAAAAGAAGAAAACATTAGACATATACCATCCAAAACAACTGATCTGAAAAACAGGCAAGTTACATTTTTATTATATATGTAAGATTTGTCTGTATGTTAATAACATTTGTGATAAATTTCACAATAATAATAATGTTAGGTGGATTGAATATATGAATACAAATATACAAGAATTTGCATATACATATACATACATATATACACGTATATACATACATACATGTATATATGTATGTATATACATATGTGTATGTAAAGAGGCTAGAGCAAATTTTAAGGGCAATACATTATGAACAGTTTGAATTTATTCCACAAGTGAAACTCTGCTTCAATATGAGAGGATATGTAAGTATAATAAAGAAAACTAACAATAAAAACTACAAAAATTACATGATTGTGACAATAGATACTGAAAAGACTTACAAATGCTCATTTCTACAAGTATTGATAGGAATAAGTGGGCATTTCCTTAAAGTGATAGGTAGTATCCTTCTAGAATCAAGAGCCAATAGTATATGTGATTAAAAACACTAAAGGAATTTTCAAGAAAATCAAGAAAAATCTGGGAAAACATAGTAATTGATATTAAATAAAGTGAGTAGAACCAGGAGAATGTTGTACAGAATAATAGCAATATTATAACAATAATCAACTGAGAAAGAGCTAGCTACTATGATCAATATAATGATCCAAGACAATTTCTTTTTTTTCCAAGACAATTTCAAAAGATTCACTGTTTATTTTTTTCCTCAATAGTATTTTAGTTTTCCACATACATGTAAATAGTTTTCAGCATTTCATTTTCGTAAGATTTTGTGTTCCACTTTAATAGATCTAATAAAACTAATATTGGACATGAACTTTTTACAATATAATTTATTTTTGCATGAAAATAGCTTCACTAGCTCAAGCAGGTACAACACAGAAGGTAGTCCTACTAACTGAACCACTGGGTTTGGTAAGGAAACTATTTTTTACAGCAAAGGGAGATAGAATAGTGGGCAAACTAGACAATCTCAGAGGTTAGAAAGATGTATTAGAAAGCTGAGTGAGCTTCATTTCATATCATTCTATGCAAACAAGACAGGATAGGTTTTTTCATTATCCTGATAATGGGACTAGATGAACTTGATTAAAATCCACATCATAAATATTGGCAATTATTATCTCTCTGTCTGTCTCAATGTTTTTTCTCTTCTCCCTCCCTTCCTTCCAGCCTCCCAAATATTCTTTATTCTTTAATGTGTTTGTGCCCCCCTCCCCAAATCACTTTCTTGTTCCTTTAAATTTGTCCTGTACTTACTTCTCTTGAATGTTTCATCTTTCGCCTAGTAGAATGGGAAGTCATTGAGGGTAGGATCTTTCTCACTTCCATATTTATACTGTCAACACTAAGCATAGTTCCTAACACATAGTATTTAATAAAGTCATATTGCTTTAAAAAAAGATTTTGTTTTACAAATTTTTCCCCTTCCCTCTTCAAAACAACAAGAAATCTGATACAGTTTATACAAGTACAGTACTTTTAAACATATTCCATATTTGTCATATTCTGCAAGTAAAAATCAGATCATAAAGAAAAAAAAAACATAAGAAAAAACAACCACAAAAAAAAAAATGAAAATCCTATGCTTCAATCTACATTCAGTCTCCATGGTTCTCTCTCTGGATGTGTATGGCATTTTACTTGCCAAGCCTATTGGAATTGTCTTAGATCATTGCATTGCTGAGAAAACCTAGATCTATCATAGTTGATCATTACATAATATTGCTGTTGAAGTGTACAGTATAATTCCGGTCCTATTCATTTCACTCAGCATCATCAGTTCATGTAAATCTTTTCAGGCCAAAAAATTCACTATGAAAAATGCTATGCACATATAGAGAAAGAACTGATGAACTTTGAGTGCAGATTGAAGAATATTTTTCACTTACTTTATTTGCTTTTCTTTTTCAACATGACTAATATGGAAATATATTCTGTGTGACTTCACATTTTTAATTGATATCATTGCTTGCCTTCTCAATAGGTGAGTTTGAAACCTACAATTTCTTTAAAATGAATGTTAGAATAAAGAATATTTTAAATGATTTGGTTTTCAATTGATTAAAGTGATTTACTGGTTTTAAAACAGAGAAGTAAATCCTTGGAACATATTAGGTATACACCTGCAGGAGCAAATACATATAACAATACAATGATTGATAAACTCAAAGATTTAGCTACTAGAACAAGGTTATATGATTTGGCAACAATATCTGGGAAGATTGAAACAATATCTCACCATACAAAATATACATACACACATACCAAGATAAGTTCCCAAATGATATGACTATCTAATAAAAAATAAGACAACTGGAGGGAAGAGACAGAGAGATTAAGACAGAAAAGGAGAGACAGGGAGAAAAAAAGATAAAAAGAGAAGTAGAGCAAGAGAGAAGAGAAGGGATAAAAGAGAGAGAAGGAGAGATGGGAAAAAGGAAAGAGGATCAAAAGGAGAGGGGGAAGGGGAGAGAGGGAGTAAGAGGAGGAAGGAAAAGACAGAGAGAGACAAATACAGAGAGAGAGAGAGAGAGAGAGAGAGAGAAACAGAGGGGGAGAGGAGGGTAAAGAGAGAAGGAGAGAGGGGAGAGAGAGAGAAACCAAGAAACATAGCATAATTCAGAAATTACAACTTCATAATAATCTCAGCTATTACTTGCATGCTACAACCTAAAAAATATCTCTAGTATATCCTTATTGACTCTTTATCTCACTTTCCAAAGCAACTGCCATAAATCCCTTCCTTTATTCTCCAAAAATTTTGATCCTTATTTGATCCAGCAGCTAGTACGGCTGCATATTTCAGCAAGAAGTTTGAAGTTATCAATTCAAATACTTTCAACCTTTTCTTTTCATTTCTAAATATTTCTTATTATTCATGCTTTTCCTTCTCTCTGATAAAACAAAAAGACACATCCCTTAGAATAGCTAGCTTAAATTTTTTTCTGACATTTACCTATGTGAACATGAGCAAGTCACAGTACCACCATAAACAACTATTTCCTAACAGATAAAAATGAGTAGATTGTAATAGAAGGCCTTAGGGATACTTTCCTGATCTAAATATATAATCAGAAGTTATTCAGTATGACCTTAATCCTATTCCCACATGCCAACTCCTGGACCTTGCTCTAAAAGGCATGCCTTTTCCATTCTGTATCTTTTAATGGAACTATTTCCTCATATGCTTTCTGAGACTTTAACTGGTTCTTCAAATACTCAGTTTGACTTCCTTTTAGTAATTTTGTTTTTGGTTAGTTGTTCTCCTGATTCTGCTTGTTTTGCTGTGTATAATTTAATATAGATATGAATACAATTCTCTAAATTCCATGTCATTATCTCTTACTATATAGTAATTTTCCATTATATTTATTTTTCATCTATCACACTCGAGGTGTTGTTCAATTTATTTCTATTACTCTGCTTTCATGAAAACTGGTACTAATAAATATTTTGGTACACATGACCTTTGAGTACAGAACCAATAGTAGGATCATAGATCACAGTATATGAAAAATTTAATAACATATCAAACAGATATTCAAGACAAGTGGATTAATTCACAGAAGTATTCTGTATGCTCTTGGATCCCCATTGACTGCTCCTTTTTTTGATATCTTTAGTAATAGGCTAAAAATGAAAATTCAGGATTGTTTCTACTTGCCTTCTATTGTTGATTTTTTATAGTCTGCAATCTTTTAGAAAAAATTCACATTTATTTTATAAACTGAAACTTAAGCATTCTTTAAAGTTTTTATTATCTTTTAAAAAATGGATAAAGACTTGGTCAAGATGAAAACATTTTATTTAGCATTGTTGATTAGTTTATATCATTTCTTCGAAATCAATTTTGAACTAATTATTCCATATTCTAAAGTATCATCTAGGTCAGGGGTTTTCAGAGAACTGTCAATAGAAACTTTGGAGAACTTAAGCTATTTTTCCAATAATGTTAAGCTGTTTTTGTTTCTAATATGGTCAATACAATATAGATGTGTTTGTATGGGGTTGTGGGTGGTTGTGTGTGAATACACATATCATGTGTATATACATACATAATATACTTATCCTACAAAACAAAAGCCTTTGGGGTTGTACTCAATAATTTTTAAGAGTATAAAGAAGAGACTAAGATATTTGAGAACTCTTGTTATTAGTAATTTAATTTGTGTCATTCCAAATTTCTAAATGGATTTAGGTAATATTTTCATTTCCATTACATTGGCTAGTCAATCATAGACAGCCATTTTCTCTCTTATTAAGTCTCCTCTTATTTCTGCAAAAAAACATTTTGGAGTTTTGCTTTTTTGCAAATATTGTATATGTCTTTGTAGGTCAACTGATATGTATTGGTTACAGTTTATAGTTAATTATAATGGAATTTTTCTTGTTACCATTTCTTCCTGATATTTGTTAGTATGCTATACAAGCATTAATTATATTTTGGATTTATTTTTATTTTGTGTTACTTTGGTAAACTTTTTAATTGGCACATTCATTCTCTTGCTATAAGTAGAGGGGAGTCAAAATGCTAGCAATGATGGCAATTCAGAGGGCAAAAAAGGAAAATGTGAAACTATTTCTGCTTAGTCATAATGAATGTTTTATTTTTTTTTCTTTTTGTCAAAAGGAATGATTCATTTCGAAAGGGAATTTGGGGTAACATTTCTGTGATTGTGATATAAAGTCAAAAGTCTGCAACCAAACATTGTTGTTAAGGAATCATTTCATTTTATAAATTTTCCAAGGAAAAGCTAGAAATCTCCCACTTTTATTTTTAGATACAACTTATAAATTTTAATTTTGCTTTAAAAATTAATAGAAGTAAGCCTTACTAGTTTTTTTTTCCCCAAGAGAAATATAGAATTTAGTTATACCGATTAATTAAGAGTTGTGGTGCATACCTACAGCCTCAAGGAGTTTGAGGCTGATGTATCTCTTGCTTGTCCAGAATGATCTAGCCTATTGACATCTAGAGTGTATCATTTCTTTAATATCCTTCTCTTCTACATATAATAGTAATTTTCAGTAATAATTATGAAATAAAACAAATTATAATAATTCCCAGAAAAATGAAGATCATGGAAATGTATCTAGTATTGAATTATGCATAGATCATCATGACATTAAAATGAAAAACAAAAATTTATAGCATAAGAAAGAAGAAATGTAATATGTGAATACTTTTTAATTATACTCCTATACTTTTGAAAAAAGAAAATTAATACCTACAGGCTGTTCTGTCACAGTCATGAGTAAATAATATTAGTTTGTTTTCAAGCCTTAAGTTCTACTACTTTGCCATTGATTCATAAAAATTGATCTTTTTCCCATGTTCACATTCAATAGACAGGACAGTCAGACCTCCCCCTATCTTTCCTGATGATTGGTAAAATACTTGTTATTGAATTTAATTTCAAAGTTTGTGGGTTTTTTTTCACTACAGGAAGCAAGAATATACAAATAGGAATGGTCATAAATGTAAGGATGCTTGGCAGAAAATCATAAAAACTCAATGTTCCAAGTTTTAAAAAGTTGAAAGGTCTATAATTTAAGCAGTTATTAGATTATACTAGTGATGTTATTCTTTTTTATTGATTCATTCTTTAGTTTTTTAAAACAAATAGCTATTAGAAAGAATACATTTTTACTTAGAGACATTCAAATTCAATAAAATATTTCTTATGAACTAAATTCTATATTACTAAACAAAATATTAAACTTTACATTTTGTGCTGTTTTCCTGTTTAAAATTTTAAACAGAAATAAAAATCACATAATTAAAGTATTCAAAATCTGTTACTGGGGCAGCTAGGTGGCACAGTGGATAGAGCACCAGCCCTGATGTCTGAAGCACCTGAGTTCAAGTCTGATCTCAGACACTTAATACTTCCTAGTTGTGTGACCCTGGGCAAGTCACTTAATCCCAATTGCCTCAGCAAAAAAGAAAAAAAAATGTTACTTTAGTTTTACAATTGCTGAGCTGACATGGCTCAAATCTACTGCTTAAATGCAATTCTACATAATGTCACAGGACTTGGACATAGAAACTTTACTTCTGGACTTCCTTCTGGGGGTGGAGCCATGGTGGCAGAGATCAGACAGGAGTCTCTGTAACCTCCTCTAACCTTCCCTCAAACCAACAACATATGAAGCCTCTAGACTGATTTTAAAGCAAAAAAAATCCACAATATCTGTAGGACAACACGATTCTAGAAGAAGATACTCTGGAAG
This sequence comes from Myrmecobius fasciatus, assembly GCA_023553655.1. Classification (NCBI taxonomy): domain Eukaryota; kingdom Metazoa; phylum Chordata; class Mammalia; order Dasyuromorphia; family Myrmecobiidae; genus Myrmecobius; species Myrmecobius fasciatus. The sequence continues at coordinate 138,529 of JAJPUD010005465.1, forward strand.
AAACTCAAAACAGGTCTGTTTTAATTGGGCAGGGGGGGTGGTCTGCTGAACCCAGACTGCAGCACAGGGAGACTGGGGCAGGGAGCTGGAGCAGGGAGCTGGAACAGGAGTCGGAACAGGAGTGGGAGCATTGTGCTTTTCACACACCTGGGAGTCCTCTGCGGGCCTCTTGGACCAATCTGTCCTGATTGTGGGCAGGTGGTTTGGAGGGTCTGCCTTTTGTGGGGGGTAGATTGTGAACCACTGAACCCTTGATGAGCATGGGACCTAGCTGCCATTACACAGCACCTTAAAGCAATCAATCAATCAACAGGACTGATCAGCACCAGAAATAATTCAATCAGTGGAGCTGCCTAGTACCTGAAATAATTCAATCAGCAAAACTGCCTCAGGGTGAACTAAAGCAGAACTGCCCAGCACCTTACATAATTTAATCAGCAGAACTGCCCAGTTCCTGAAATAACTCAATCAGCAGAACTGCCCCAGGGCAAGTTAAAGCAGCTGTCCCACCTTTTCCCTAAACAGACCTCACACCTTTAAAAAAAAATGAATAAAAAACCAAAAAGAGTTCTCACCATAGACAACTTTTATGGAGAGAGGGAATAACAGACCTCAAATCCTGAGGCCCCTAAAGGTAAAGCAACTCCAGAAAAAGCCCCAAAGAGAGACATAAACTGGTCTCCATGTCACAAGGCTTTCTTTGAAGATTGCATAAAAAATCTTAAAAGAGAGTTAGAAGAAATATGGGGAAACGAAATGAGATCACTGCAAAATAAAATAGAAAAAATGGAAAAAGAATGCAATGAAAAAAATGTAATTGGCCAAATGCAAAAGGAACTAAAAACAGTAACTGAAGAAAATAAGACATTAAAAATTAGAATCGAACAATTGGAAATGAATGACTCATCAAGACTTCAAGAATCAGTCAAACAAAAACAAAAAAATGAAAAGATAGAGAAAAACATGAAATATCTCCTAGGAAAAACAACTGACCTGGAAAATAGATCTAGGAAAGACAATCTAAGGATTATAGGGCTTCCTGAAAGCCATGATGAAAAAAAGAACCTAGACACTATCTTCCAGGAAATCATAAAAGAAAACTGCCCTGATATTTTACACCCAGAAGGCAAAATACTCCTTGAAACAATCCACCGATCACCTCCTGAAAGAAACCCAAAAATTAAGTCCCCCAGAAATATCGTGGCTAAATTCCAGAACTATCATACCAAGGAAAAGATATTACGAGAAGCCAGAAAGAAACAATTTAAATATCAGGGAGCCACAATTATTATCACACAGGTCCTAGCAGCTTCTACTTTGAAGGATCAAAGGGCCTGGAATCAGATATTCTGAAGGGCAAAGGAACTTGGATTACAGCAAAGAATAAGTTACCCAGCTAGAATGAGCATTATCTTCCAGGGAAGAAGATGGTCATTCAATGATATAGGAGAATTTCACCTATTTCTACTGAAAAGACCAGAACTGAACAAAAAATTTGATCTACAAACACAGAACACAAGAGAAACATAAAAAGGTAACAAGAAAAAAAAAAACTCTTGAGAACTATATGTTATAGATACTTATAGAATGAGGGTTGATTTAATGAATCTATTATTACATTATGATTATGATATGATTACTGTGATTTTATGATTATTATGATATGATTACTGTGATTTTATGATTATTATGACATGTTTATTGTGATTTTAAGATTATTATGATATGATAAATTGAAAAAGAAATTAGAGGTAGAAAAGGGATAACACTGGAAGAAGAGGAAAAGGAGGTAAAATAAGGGAAATTACATCACATGTAGAGGCAAAGAAAACCTATAATGATTGAGGGGAGAAAAGGGAGCAGAATGAGAATTGGGTTAATCTCCATCTCATCAGATTTGGCTCAGAGAGAATAATAGACGTACTTATAAGGAAACAGGAGAGAAAGGGGGGGAAAAAGGGGTGGGTGGGGCTCTAAAGGGGAAGGATTGTTTGAGGGAAGTCATTATCAAAAGCAAAATAGTAGGGAGGAGGGAAAGGCAATAAGAAAGAGAAAAGCATAAGCTAGGGTAAATAAGATGGCAGGAAATACAGAATTAGTTATTTTAACTGTGAATGTGAATGGAATGAACTCTCCCTTAAAGCAGAAGCAGATAGCAGAGTGGATTAAAAACCAGAATCCAACAATATGTTGTATACAAGAAACACATCTAAAACATAGAGATACATACAGGGTGAAAGTAAAAGGCTGGAGCAGAATCTATTATGCTTCAGATGAACAAAAAAAAGCAGGGGTAGCAATCCTGATCTCAGACCAAGTAAAAGCGAAGATAGACTTAATTAAAAGAGACAAAGAAGGAAATTATGTCTTCCTAAAGGGTACCATACATAATGAAGCAATATCAATACTAAACATATATGCACCAAGTGGTATAGCATGGAAATTCCTGGAGGAAAAGTTCAGAGAGATGCAAGAAGAAATAGACAGCAAAACTATAATAGTGGGTGATCTCAACCTCCCTATCTCAGAACTTGATAAATCAAACCACAAAATAAATAAGAAAGAAGTTAAGGAGGTAAACAAAATGTTAGAAAAGTTACGTATGATAGATCTTTGGAGGAAATTACATGGAGACAGAAAGGAGTTTACTTTTTTCTCAGCAGTCCATGGAACTTATACAAAAATTAACCATGTGTTAGGACACAAAAACCTCAAAATCAAATGCAATGCAGGAAGGCAGAAATAATAAATTCATTTTTTTCAGATCATGACGGAATAAAAATCACATCAAATATAAGGCCAGGAGAAAATAGACCAAAAACCAATTGGAAAGTAAATAATTTTATCCTAAAGAATGAATGGGTGAAACAGCAAATTACACACACAATTACTAATTTCATGCAAGAGAATGACAATAATGAGACAACCTAGCAAAATTTGTGGGATACAGCCAAAGCGGTAATAAGTGGAAATTTTATATTTCTAGATGCTTATTTGCATAAAATAGAAAAAGAGAAAATCAATGAATTGGGCTTACAACTAAAAAAGCTAGAGAAAGAACAAATTAAAAACCCCCAATCAAATACCAAACTTGAAATCCTAAAAATAAAAGGAGAGATTAGTAAAATTGAAAGTAAAAAAAACTATTGAATTAATAAATAAAACTAAAAGTTGATTTTATGAAAAAACCAACAAAATAGATAAACCTCTAGTTAATCTAATTAGAAAAAGGAAAGAGGAAAATCAAATTGTTAGTCTCAAAAATGAAAAGGGAGAACGTTCCACCAATGAAGAGGAAATTAGAGCAATAATCAGGAGTTATTTTGCCCAACTGTATGCCAATAAATTTGATAACCTAAGTGAAATGGAGGAATACCTACAAAAATATAGATTGCCCAGATTAACAGAAGAGGAAATAAATTACTTAAATAGTCCCATTTCAGAAAAAGAAATAGAACAAGTCATTAATCAACTCCCTAAGAAAAAATCCCCAGGACCAGATGGATTTACATGTGCATTCTACCAAACATTTAAAGAACAATTAACTCCAATATTATATAAACTATTCGAAAAAATAGGGAATGAAGGACTCCTACCAAACTCCTTTTATGATACAGACATGGTACTGATACCTAAACCAGGTAAAACAAAAACAGAGAAAGAAAATTATAGACCAATCTCCTTAATGAATATTGATGCAAAAATCTTAAATAAAATATTAGCAAAGGTATTTCAGAAAATCATTCCCAGAATAATACACCATGACCAAGTAGGATTTATGCCAGGAATGCAGGGATGGTTCAATATTGGGAAAACCATTAATGTAATTGACTATATTAATAACCAAATTAACAAAAAACATAAGATAATCTCAATAGATGCAGAAAAAGCCTTTGATAAAATCCAACATCTATTCCTATTAAAAACATTAGAGAGTATAGGAATTAATGGACTTTTCCTTAAAATAGTCGGTAGCATCTATTTAAAACCATCAACTAGCATCATATGTAATGGTGATAAACTGGAACCATTCCCAATAAGATCAGGGGTGAAACAAGGTTGCCCACTATCACCATTACTATTCAATATTGTATTAGAAATGCTAGCCTTGGCAATAAGACAAGAAAAAGAGATTAAAGGAATTAGAGTAGGTCATGAGGAAACCAAATTATCACTCTTTGCAAATGATATGATGGTCTACTTCGAGAACCCTAGAGAATCAACTAAAAAACTATTAGAATTAATCCACAACTTTAGCAAAGTTGCAGGATACAAAATAAATCCACATAAATCATCAGCATTTTTATACATCACCAACAAAATGCAACAGCAAGAGATACAAAGAGAAATTCTATTCAAAATAACTATCGATAGTATAAAATATTTGGGAATATATCTGCCAAGGGAAAGTCAGGATCTATATGAGCAAAACTACAAAACACTCTCCACACAAATAAAGTCAGATCTAAACAATTGGAAAAACATCAAGTGCTCTTGCATAGGTCGAGCGAATACAATAAAGATGGCAATTCTACCTAATCTATCTATTTAATGCTATACCAATCAAACTCCCAAGAGATTATTTAACTGACCTAGAAAAAATAACAACAAAATTCATCTGGAAAAACAAAAGGTCAAGAATTTCAAGGGAATTAATGAAAAAAAAATGCAAATGAGGGTGGCCTAGCTGTACCAGATCTAAAACTATATTATAAAGCAGTGGTCACCAAAACCATTTGGTAGTGGATAAGAAATAGAGTAGTGGATCAGTGGAATAGGTTAGGTTCACATGACAAAATACTCAATGACAATAGTAATCTAGTGTTTGATAAACCCAAAGACCCCAGTTTTTGGGATAAAAACTCACTATTTGTCAAAAACTGCTGCGATAATTGGAAACTAGTATGGAAGAAATTAGGCATTGACCAACACCTAACACCATATACCAAGATAAGGTCAAAATGAATTCATGATCTAGGCATAAAGAATGATATTATAAACAAATTAGGACAATGTAGGATGATTTACCTCTCAGACCTGTGGAGGGGGAAGGAATTTGTGACCAAAGAAGAACTAGAGGTCATTATTAATCATAAAATAGATAAGTTTGACTATATCAAGTTAAAAAGTTTTTGTACAAACAAAATGAATGCAGACAAGATTAGAAGGGTAGCAGTAAACTGGGAAAATATTTTTACATCCAAAGGTTCTGATAAAGGCCTCATTTCTAAAATATATCGAGAATTGACTGAAACATATAAGAATTCAAGCCATTCTCCAATAGATAAATGGTCAAAAGATACGAACAGACAATTTTTAGATGAAGAAATTGAAACTATTTCCGGTCACATGAAAAGGTGCTCCAAGTCACTCTTGATCAGAGAAATGCAAATTAAGACAACTCTGAGATACCACTACACACCTGTCAGATTGGCTAAAATGACAAAAAAAGGATAATAATGAATGTTTTCAGGGATGTGGGAAAACTGGGACACTGATACATTGTTGGTGGAACTGTGAACGGATCCAACCATTCTGGAGAGCCATTTGGAGCTATGCTCAAAAAGTTATCAAACTGTGCATACCCTTTGACCCAGCAGTGTTTCTACTGGGCCTATATCCCAAAGAGATTTTAAAGGAGGGAAATGGACCCACATGTGCAAAAACGTTTGTGGCAGCCCTTTTTGTAGTGGCAAGAAACTGGAAATTGAAAGGATGCCCATCAATTGGAGAATGGCTGAATAAATTATGGTATATTAATGTTATGGAATATTATTGTTCTGTAAGAAACGACCAACAGGAGGATTTCAGAGAGGCCTGGAGAGACTTGCATGAACTGATGCTGAGTGAAATCAGCAGAACCAGGAGAACATTATACACAGCAACAAGACTATACGATGATCAATTTTGATGGACATGGTTCTCTTCAACAATGATGTGATTCAAACCAGTTGTTCAGTGATGAAGATAGTCATATACATCCAGAGAGAGGCCTGTGGGAATTGAGTGTGAACCACAACACAGCATTTTAATGCTTTCTGTGAATATTTCCATGCATTTTGCTTTCCTTCTTATGTTGTTTTTTCTTCTTCTCTTTCTAGATCTGATGTTTCTTGTGCAGTAAGATAACTGTATAGATATGTATACATGTACTGTATTTATCATATAATTTATCCTATTTAGCATGTATTAGATTACCTGTCATCTAGGGGTGGGGGTGGGGGGAAGGAGGGGAAAAGCTTGGGAATAAAAAAGTTTTTGCAAAGGTCAATGTTGAAAAATCACTCATGTTTTGTAAATAAAAAAGCTTTATATTAAAAAAAAGGAAAAAAAAGAAACTTTACTTCTAAAGTAATCGTTGAAGCTGATTGAAACCTTATGTTCTGGGCCTACTATTCAATTGGGCATTTTCCAAATAAACTTTCATATAGAATACAATGATTATTGCTGTGCTAGTTCATGGGGTGCACTACTCTCATGGTTCTGTCCTTGGTATGTCCTAGTATATACATAGTATAGAAGGAAATGGTAGTGCCTCTTCCCACCTTACCTAAGGAGTGATGTACCTGGCCAGATAGGGAAAAGAGCAAGGAAGGATAGGAAAAAGAATATTCCTGGGGGAAATAAACTTATTTTACTAGAAATAATTCACAGTGTGAATACTTGTATTACTGACAATGGGCCACTATTCATGTTGAACATTTGAGCAAATATTCATGTTTTTCATTGCATTAAAAATAGGAAAGAGTAAACAAAGAAGAAAATTAGAATTCTTAGTATTTCATGATCTAGATTTTTTTTTTAGCAATTATAGGGTAACATCTTTAATGGGGGAAGGAAACTTTGAGGTCACCTAATGCATAACTTTCCCTCTCTCTTTATTGGTGATGAAACTGATACAGATAAAGGTTAAATGAGTTATTCAAATTCATTTTGGTGAATAGAAGCAGAGTGCAAATTTGAACCCAGATCCTTCAATACATTTTTTTTCAATTTTTCTTCACATTTACCTATGTGAAGTATAATATATTGGTCATAAATCCTGCACCCAAATAAATACAAAATACATCCTAGAATTGTGTCAAAAGATAAATTCGTTTTGCATTCTCTATTTAAATCTACCTTAGCACCAATATTTTATTAAACATCTGTCTGATTTTGTCTAGCTCACATGATATTTTTACATTTAAATTAGAATGCTACTTATATCTAATAAACAACTATAAAACATGTTCATGAGATTAATTAAAGTCAAATCAAGGAGTTTACCCTCAAGAGTCCAAAAACCTCATTGCTTATTTCACAATTTGACCTAAGATTCTGAGTGAATAAAAATAACTTGTGTGCCCGCCATTTATCAATTCATTTAAAATAAAAGTCCTCCACCTTGAATGCCATTATAGTTCAATTTAAATATAACTTATTGCACATAGTGTGCTTTTTAATGAACATTCAGTGCTAGAATATAATGATAGCTATTAAAGCCAGGCCTAGAATCTTCATTATTGAGGGCTCTTTTAAAATGTGTCCAAGAAAGACATTGTAGCTTCAGACTTTAGCCAGTCACAGTTGAGACTGGAACCTGAAGTAAAGCTTTTAAGCAAATGTCAGGGAATCATTTTGCATCTTAATTAGTGCAGTATGAGAAATTATTACTAGACTATGCCCTGGGTGCCTCTTGAATGAATAATTAGCAAATCCCCTAGGCCTCTGGGCATCACAATGTTGAACAGTAGGATTAGGAACTGCTCTTTTAGCAGTTAGCAATAACAATGGACTTTCTGAGACAGACAGTATTTAGTAGGCTCAGATTTAAGGGTGAGGACAGAAGTAGAAGTGGTTCTTATTAGAGCTCTATTGTTCCTAAGATGCAATATAACAAAATGTATAACTACCAAATATATAGAGGTCATAGCATTTTAACAAATTGCTAATTAATATAATCTTATTTGCATGATATTTATTTCTAAAATAAAGATTAGATAAATAAACAAAATAGCCTATTAAGGAGACCGAATTGTTAAGGATTCCTAGCCAACCCTGTGGAAACTTTATACACTCAGTTCAAATTCTTAATGACTAATAGAATTAAGGTAATATCTTAAAGGGGACCTCAAAAGAAGCAAGACAAGAAATATCTTATAAGAAAATGAGGACCATAGAAGTTAAATAATTTGCTGAAGGCCACAAAAGTAATAAAGAATAGGGTGAGGTCCCTCTAGTTCAAAACCTATCCCTTTTTGCTCTCTACTATGTTGCATTAAATTAGGTCAATAATCAATGCTCAAATATATCTACCAAAATCAATCAACAAACATTTATCAGATACTTAGTATGTATTAAGGTGTGTGATCTAAATCTCCTCCAAGTAGACAAATAATAGTGTTTCCCTCTGCTTTGGCCACTATATCCAAAGAGTTCACAAAGCCTAAAATGTTCCCTTTCAGAATTCTTTTTTTCAGCACATTGGACAGGACCTATGTGATGAACTAGACATGGACTAGACATAGATTAGAGTCACAAAGGATGGGAAGGAAAGTGACATTTGTAACCCACCATCTTTGGAGAGAACATACATATTAATGAGATCAAAAAACCATTAGAGTACTAGAATATTCAACAAAGAGATAATTCAAACCAGTTCCAATAAACTTGTGATGAAGAGAGCCATCTGCATCCAGGAGGACTGTGAGGACTGCATATGGACCACAACATAATATTTTCATCTTTTTTGTTGGTTTGCTTGATTTTTTTCTCATTTTTTTCTCTTGATCTGATTTTTCTTGAATAACACGATAAATGTGGAAATATGTATAGCAGAATTGCACATGTTTAACATATATTGGATTACTTGCTGTCTAGGGAAGGGGATGGAGCAAGGAAGGGAGAAAAATTTGGAACACAAGGTTTTGAAAGATGAATGTTGAAAGCTATCTTTACATAGATTTTGAAAATGAAAGCTGTTATTAAAAAAAACTGAAAAATAATAGATACCAGAAGACAGGAAAAAGCAAGAGGGAGGCAGAAAAACACTGATTATGTATAAACAAGAACAAATCTTGATTAATTCTGGAAGTATGAGATGAGTGTCATATAAAGAAGAATCTAGGAAAGGCCAGAAGTTCTAGAAATGAGCAATATTAAAAATGTAAACAATAAATAATTGTCTTCCTTTAAAAGAAACCTAGCATCATAATTATGAATAAATCCTCTCAGTTTGGCTTAAAATTATTTAAAATATTATGAGAGCCATTGTGATGTAGTGGATTGAGAGAGCAAGGAAGCTTAGCAAGGAAAACTTAATTCAAAAGTTATTTCTTCCACAAACTTGCTATGTAACCCTAGGTAAGACCTCTCAATGTTACAGGAAATTTTTAGAATCTATAAATGGCAGAGAAGTCACTAACCTGCACTGTTATAATGTTACTCATTAAGGAATTGCCTATGTCAAAATAAAAAGAAAATCATGTCTATTCAATGCAAACATATTTATGTGTTTTAAGGTTTTAAAGGCATGTTATATAAGTGATCTTGCCTCTTAAATTATTGCATTTTAAAAATTCATAACTAGCCTTCAGGGAAGCTTTGATGTCTTCCTCCTCATTATATCTTACTTTTGCTGGATCAAGTGATTTGCTTTAAAATGACAGCATAATGGCCATGGAAGTCCAGACCCTATGTACATGATCTAATAATAGTATACCTATTTTTGCTTATGTAGTTTATGAGCATTCTTTATTAATTATTTTATTTGCCTGTTAATAAATATGTATTAGGCAATTTAATATTGTACACCAAAGAAGCTTTACATAGTTTTTTTTTTCTAAGAAATGGAACAACCTTAATTACCACCTCAGGTCAAATGGAGGTTGTCAGGTGCTGAAGAATTGGTCAATTGAAAGAAAGGGAACTGAAAGAAAAGCATCTTAATGAATCTCTTGGCAGGTCTCAGAAAGAAGCAGCTGGGCCCTCATGGAAACATGCACATACACACACACACACACACACACACACACACACATATACACATACTGGAACCTATTGATGTTTCAATATGTTAAGAAATATGGTCATTCAACAGGCATATGTTTCAAAATATCTGAAAATATTTAACAGAGATATTGACATGAAGGAAAACATATTGAAAAGCTCCAACTGGAATGAGTATATACATGATAAGTGCTGCCATCCACTTAAGAAATGTATCTCAGAGAAAAATACTCCGACGCTTTCTTGAAATGTTTATTAAAAAATCTGTGGAATTGTATGCTAGAACTCTTTTACTGAGCAATGGGTGGGTGGAGTTAGCTGTATTTGTTTTACTGACTGAATGAGGGGGGACTTTTTCATTTTGAAAAGATGGAAAAATTAGCAAACATTTTCTCAAAAATATGTGTTCCATAATTGATAAGATTAGTGCAGCTATATCATGGAAAGAGAAGGCATCAGTAGCCCAAGCAATTGGCAAATTCTCAAGTGTCTTTAAGTTCTAATCTTGTTTTTATCTCTAAAAAGATCTTTCCTTTTTAATTCCCTATTAGAATTATATATTGCCAGTCTAGTTGAGTATGAACTCTTTAGGGTCATGGACTATTTTGTTTGTGAATTCCTAAAACCTAAATCAGTGTCTTGTGTACAGTAAATACTTAATACATATTTATTGAATTGGGTTAAAACAAAAGTAAGCAAGTATGGCATAGTAGAAAGAGTACTAAATCTGGTATCAGAAAACTTGGGATTCAAACTGAGTTCATTACTAATTAGCTGCATGATTCTAAGCAAATACTAAACTCTTTGAGCATTTGTTTTCTTCTCTGTAAGATGAAGGTGTTATATTAGTTTATTACAACTTTTATGGATGAGGAAGATGAGGAGGAAAAAGAAAAAGAGGAGGAGGATCCAAATATTTAAAGCCTCAAATAACATTTATTTTCATTTGAATTTGGAATATGTTGTATTGAATCTGACTATATCTAATATTATGGAATTTTGCAACACATAAAAAACCCAAAGATCTATTGAGGAAAAATCAACATATAGGGATCGAGAAAGTAAGCACACCCTTTTTCCCTTGCTTAACTCCTTCCTGACAGTTATTGATGATGAACATTATAAAGGGTTACTAGAATCATAAAACTAGAAATGGAAAGAATTTCAGACTTCATTTGGTCTAACCCTGTCATTTTATAGATGAAGAACTTGAGTCAAAGAGATGTTAAGCAATTTGATCAAAGTCAGACTAGCCATATATTTTATTTAAGTTTATATTTAGACTTCAAATTTACTTCATTTCAAATTTTAATGCATTGATAATGTCAACAAAATTATTCTACCATAGATTTCATTAATATCATTAAGTTAAAATGAAATTTTATATTTTTAAATTGTATTCCTTTATAATTAAAATAATAAAAAATTATAATTAAAATGTGTATAAAATAAAATTTAAAAATAAAATAAAAATTTGTTCCAGATAACTCATTTAACATCCCCTTTCCATTAATTTCCATATTTGGAAATAGGGGAAAAAGTGAGTCTTACTCATAAGGAATAAGAAAAAATGATGATTTTAATATATATGACAGCTGACTCAGAATAATCCTTAATTTTTACTTCCTCTCTACTTAGGTCTACAGATACAAGCATTCATATTTGCAACTTGGACAGTTATCTGAGAAGAGTAAGAAATAAACTTGCTCCATTTTTAGAGATTATAGAAATTCACAGCAGTGGAATGAAATAATTGGTCTTTTCAGTGGTTCTGTGTCTGTCTCCACAGGTAGGATTATATTTGAAATAAACATCACCTATTAGTGTTTATTACTTACCATGTCTGAACCTTGATTTGGTCAAATGGGGATAAAAATCTCCACTATAAAATTCTCAAGGAAACTTCCAACCACAAATTTTATTTCACAGAAATGAATGACCACATGCAATAACTATTGTATTTGTGAAGATGCAATTCGAGCAAATCTCATCCCATTTTATTTCATTATATTCAACAATCTTTTATAAAACATCTACAATTATTAATTCCACATAATGGGAGTTAAGGGTATGACACCTTGATGATTTTGGAAAATCCATGTAGTATTAATATCAGAGAAGTATGATTTTTTTTTCTTTTTCTTTTATATGGTATATACAATACATTAATGTAAGATAAGGGTTTGGTATTTGGCCATAAGTTCTCTATCATTTGCTGGCTTTCACATGTCCTCTGTATCTTCCATAAAAATCCTCATAAATCCCCATTTAATTTCTTATGCCAATCTACAATATATGAAGAGCACAATGCAAAATGTGAGAATGTGGAAGGCATAACCATATTACCTACTACAGTATAAAAAGCAGGGGATATAGAGATAAAACTTAAGTGGTTCCTTGATTTATTACAATTTACTAAGAAGAAATGTGTTCCTAGATAAATAGAAAACGTATACAAAATTATTTTTTAAGGAAGAGATTACTAACAACTTGGGAAATAAGGAAAGGTTTCTCATAAAAAGAAAACTTTGAGCTGAGTCTTGAAGGGAGCAAAAAGATTGATTTATGCTACTTGAGCAGTTGGTGGTGCAGATTCAGTGACAGGCAAGAATTTGATGTCCACCTGGCTCCCAGTACATATTAACTGGCTCACAAACAAATCTTCACCCGGACTTCTCACTCTGTTCTTCATGTTCCATTTGAGGTATTTGAACATCTCAAGTTTGAGAGCTGTAACAGGTCATATGTGGTGGCCATGAAAGTAGATTAGACTTATTCTGATGGTTTCCAAAAGAAAGAACAAAGGAATGATGGGTTAAAAAAGTTATCAGGGTCATATAAAAATAGTGATTCCTAATCAAGGAAGCCTTGTGTAAGAAGCCCTTTGAGCTCCTTTCCAAATAAAAAAGCATAATTTTTTTTTAAATTTCATGTTTGTTACATGGGATTGTTCTAGGTGAACTTCAGTAAAGAAATTTAAGATGGGTAGTTTAGCCAATACGCCAGAAATTAGACAGGTCTTTATTTGAGTTCTTCCTGATATCCCTCAGATTAACACCAGATCAAGGCTCTGAACTGGTTTTGGAGTGACAGAACCCACAAAATTTAGAGTGCAACAAATTTTCAGCAGAAGACATTTTGGAAGAAATTCAGAACAGGTTAGTTTCAATCAGGCATGGGGTGGGGAAGGTTGACGAGCCCAGAGAGCCGACAGGATTACATCCATTCACTGAGGAATCTACCATGAGGCTCTTAGCCAAAATACAACAGCACTGGCTACAGCGTCCCAGTTAGAAGCCAGTGGTTATTCAGATTAGCTGTGAGACATCCAATGTAAATACAAAAATGCAAATAGTGAGCCTCTGAACCCCAGAATAACAGAACTGGCCATGCCCACCCAGCAGCAGAAGTCAATCAGCACTGGCCCAGGGCAGCTAAAGCTGCTGTCATCTGTAAAGGAAGCTTGGGACAATTTCTCCTTTGTCCTAAAAGCAGACCTCAACTTTTTAAAAAATGAGCAAAAGGGGTAGCTAGATGTTGAAGTGAATAGAGTACTGGTCCCGGAATGAAGAGTTCAAATATAGCCTCCAACATGTAACACTTACTAGCTGTGTGATCCAGAGCAAGCCATTTAACTCCAATTGCCTTTCAAAAAAAATAATATCAATTAACTTAAAAAATGAGTAGAAACCCCCACAAACAGAACTCTGACCATAAATAGCTTTTATGGAGATAGAGAAAACACCTCAAACACTGAAGATAGTAAAGACAAATTGTATCCAGATGAGAGTTAGAAGAAAAATAGGGAAAGGAAATGGGAACTTTGCAAGAGAGCAATGAAACACAGAAGGAAACACACAGGAAAATGAAACACAGAAATTATCTAAAGATAACTCCTCAAAAATTGACTTAATCAAATAGAAAAATCATATAACTCCTTACAAAATAGATTTGACAAAATGGAAAAAAGAATATAAATCCTTACAATATAGATTTGAAAAAGAAATCAATTTGTTGAAAAACAGAATTTTGAAGTGAAAAAAAATCCAATAAAAATATACCTCGTTTGAAAGTTCCATTGGCCAAATGTAAAAGAAGATTAAAAACTAACTAAAGAAAATAATTCACTAAAAATTAGAATTGAATAAATGGGAGTGAATGTAACTCCTTACAAAACAGATATGATAAAATAGAAAAAGCATATAACTCCTTACAAAATAGATTTGACAAAATGGAAAAAGAAACCAACTTGTTGAAAAACAAAATATCCAAAACAGAAAAAAATCCAATAAAAAAGTACTCATTTAAAAGCTCAGTTGGTCAAATGCAAAAGGATATTAAAAAGCTAACTGTAGAAATAATTTACTAAAACATTAAAATTGAAGAAATGGAAGTGAACGACAATGAGAATTCAAGAATCAGTCAAACAAAACCAAAAACAATGAAAAAAATAGAAGAAAATGTAAAATATCTTTTTGGAAAAACAAGGTACCTGAAAAATAGGTCTAGGAGAGACAATCTAAGAATTACTGGATTTCCTGAAAATTATGATGAAAAAAAAGAGCCTAGACAACATCTTTCTGCAAATCATCAAGGAAATGTGACCTGATATCTTAGAATCAGAAAGTAAAATAGCAACTGAAAGGATTTGCTGATCACCTCCTGAAAGAGACTCCAAATTGAAAACTCCAAAGGATATTGTAGTTAAATTTCAGAATTATCAGATCAAGGAGAAAGGATTGCAAGCAGCTAGAAAGAAATAATTAAAATATCTAGGAGACATAATCAGGATTACCCAGGACCCAGCAGGTTACACTTTAAAGGATTGAAGGGCCTGGACTATGATATTTCAAAGGGTAAAGGAACTTGGATTACAGGCAAGAATCAACTATCAACAAAATTAATCATTATCTTTCCGGGGAAAAGATGGACATTCCATGAAACAGAAGAATTTCATATATTTCTGATGAAAAGACCAGAGATAAACAGAAAATTTGATCTTCAAATACAGAATTCAAGAGAAGCATAAAAAAAAATAAAAAAGAAAGAAAAAATAACTTTAATAAATAATAAATAATAAAAAGTTAAAAAGCTGGAGTTGCTAGGTGGCACATTGGATAAAGCACCAGCCTTGAAGTACCTGAGTTTAAATCTGACCTCATTTGCTAAACACTTCCTAAATATGTGACCCTGGGTAAGTCATTTAACCCCAATTGCCTTAGGGAGAAAAAAAAGGTAAAAAGCTCAGATTTCTATATTGGAAGATGATATATTTATCTGTTGAGATATGTATCTCTGTTAAGAGCATACTTAGAAGGTGCAGGTGCAATTTGATTATATTGTGATGATATAAAAAAGAAACTAGAGGAGGAAAGGGAATTTAACTGGAAGAAGAGAAAAATGGAGTTATATTATGGTAAATTACATCTCAAGAAGAGACAAAAATGACCTATTACAATTGAGGGAAAGAAGGGAAGGGGATAAATATTATGTGAATCTTACTCTTATCAGATTTGGCTCAAAGAGATATCAGACATGTTTAGCTTCACACAGAAAGTTGTCTCATCTTATAGGGAAGTAAGAGGGGAAAGGGGCAGGCAAATAAAAGGGAGAATAGAAGAAGAAGCAGAAAGGTATAAGAAAAGGGGAAGGGCTGTAAAAGGAGAGGGCTGTTTGAAGGAGGTGGAAATCAACAGCAAAATAACGAGGAGGAAGGAAAGGGAGAGACGAAAGAGAAAATTAGAATTTGTGGAGAACAAGATGGCAGGAATTAAATACAAATTTGAAATTCTGAAAATAAAAGGGGAGATTAATAAAATTGAAAGTAAGACTATTATTGAATCAATAAACAAAGCTAGAAGTCGATTTTATGAAAAAAAATCTAACAAAAATCTAACAAACTAAAGTTAGTTTGATTAGAAAAAGGAAAGAAGAAAGTGAAGTTGTTAGCATCACAACTGAAAAGGTAAAATTTTCTGCCAATAAAGAGAAAATTAGAGCAATGATTAAGAGTTTTTTTGTCCAACTATATATCAATAAATCTGATAATGTAAGTGAAATGAATAAATATTTACAGCAATATAGATTACTCAAATTAACAGAGAAAATAAATTAGTTAAATAATACCATTTTAAAATAAAGAAATTGAACAAGCTATTAATCAACTCCTTAAGAAAAGTGCTACAGGTCAGATGAATTTATATATGAATTTTACCAAACATTTAATGAACAATTAATTCCGATACTATACAAACTATTTGGAAAACTAGGAAAAGAAGGATATCTAAAGGATAGTCAAAACAGAGAAAGAAAGTAATAGACCAGTGTCTGTAATGAATATTGATGCAAAAACCTTAAATAAAATATTAGCAAACAGATCACAGCATATCATTCCCAATATAATACACTATGAACAAGTAGGATTTATGCCAGAAATGCAGGGCTGGTTAAATTTTAGGAAAACTATCATCATAATTGACTATATCAATAACCAAACTAATAAAAATTATATGATTATCTCAATAGATGCAGAAAAAGCATTTAACAAAACAACACATTCTATTAAGAAACATTAGACAATATAGGAAGAAATAGAGTTTTCTTTAAAATGATGAGTAGCATCTATTTATAAACATAAACAAATATCTTATATAATGGGGATTAACTAGAACTAGTCCCAATAAGATCAGGTGTGAAAGAAGGTTGCTCATTATCCCTATTACTACTAAATATTGTATTAAAAATGTTAGCTTTGACAATAGGAGAAGAAAAAGAGATTAGAGTAAGTAATAAGGAAACCAAATTATCACTCTTTGCAGATGATATGATGGTATATTTAACAAATCCTAGAGAATCAACTAAAAAACTACTAGAAGCAATTCACGGGGGGCGGAGCCAAGATGGTGAACTGCGAACAGCTTTCTCTGTGAACTCCTGGGACATTCCCTCAGACCCAGACAAAGTGAGCCTTCGAACTGGTTTTGGAGCGAGGGCTCCACCAAACATTTGGACTACAATGCACTTCTATCAAAAATCTACCTTGAAAGAACTCCAGGGGAAGGTTAGCCTCAGGGGAAATCGGCCGCTGGTCGAGATCAGACTCCAGCTGGGTCGGAAGTCAGGGCTGCAATAGAGGGGCGGATTTTAGGCACCCAGGAAGCCCCTGGGAGACGCCTGGGCCACTTTGCTCTGCTTGCAGGCAGGTGCTTTGGCAGATCTGCCTTTGATAAAGGGCGGATCGAGAGCAACTGAAAACGTGGTCCTAGTGTGAATCTAGCCGACCAGCTTCAGACCAGAAGTCAACTCGCCAAACTGCCCCAGGGCAAATACAAATTGTTGCAGTTTTCTCTGCTTTTCACCAATATCCCAACTTTAAATCATGAGCAAGAAGCAGAAGAGAGCTCTCACCACAGAAAGCTTTTACGGAGAAAAAATAGAACAGTCCCCAGATCCTGACATTATGAAAACAATCCCAGATGAAGCCACAAAAGACAACTTAAGTTGGTCTCCCTTTCAGAAGGCTTACCTGGAAAATTGCATGAAGAATCTCAAAAGAGAGCTAGAAGAAGAATGGGAAAATAAATTGAGATCAGGGCAACAGAAATATCAAAAACTGGAAAATAGGACTATTGAATTGGAAAAAGAAAACAGTTCACTGAAAAACAAAATTGGTGAATTGGAAAAAATCACCAATTCACTGGAAAATAAAAATGGTGAACTGAAAAAGAAAATTGGTGAATTGGAAAAAGACAACAATTCACTGAAAAACAAAATTGGTGAATTGGAAAAAGACAACAATTCACTGAAAAATAAATCTGGCAAAATGGAAAAAGAATGCATTGGATCAAGAAATTCAATTGGCCAGCTAGAAAAGGAGCTAAAAAAGATAACTGAAGGAAATAATACTTTAAAAATTAAAATTGAACAAATAGAAGTAAATGACTCAAAAAGACTTCAAGAATCAGTTAAACAAAAACAAAAAAAATGAAAAAATAGAAGAAAATATGAAATATCTCCTAGGAAAAAAAACTGACTTGGAAAACAGATCCAGGAGAGACAATTTAAGGAGTATTGGACTCCCTGAAAGCCATGATGAAAAAAAGAACCTGGATGCTATCTTCCAGGAAATCATGAAAGAGAATTGCCCTGATGTTTTAGCATCAGAAGGCAAAATTTCATTGAAAGAATTCACCGATCACCTCCAGAAAGAGACCCCAAAATTAAAACCCCAAGGAATATCATGGCCAAATTTCAGGACTATTGCACCAAGGAAAAGATATTGCAAGCAGCTAGAAAGAAACAGTTCAAATACTGAGGAACTGTAATAAGAATTACACAGGATCTGTCAGCTTCCACTTTAAAGGATCGAAGGGCCTGGAATCAGATATTCCGAAAGGCAAAAGAACTTGGATTACAGCCAAGAATAAGTTATCCAGCTAGAATGAGCATCATCTTCCAGGGAAGAAGATGGTCATTCAATGATACAGGAGAATTTCACCTATTTCTAATGAAAAGAACAGATCTGAACAAAAAATATGACCTCCAAATACAGAACTCAAAAGAAGCATAAAAAGGTAAAAAGGAAAACTCTTGAGAATTATATTTCTACTATAGGTATCCTTAAAGAATGGCAGTAAAATTTGATTTTTCTTTGATAATAATGGAAAAGAAATTAGAGGTGGAAGGGATACCATACTGAAAAAGAAAAAGGGGGAAGGGGGAAAGGAGGCAAAATAAAGTAAAAATAAAGGAGGTAAAATAAGGCTAAATCTCATAAAGAGACATAGAAGATCTAATATAATTGAGGGAAAGAAGGGAGGGCGATGAGTATTGTGTAAACCTTACTCTCATTAGATTGGACTCTAAGAGAGTATTTCAGACACATTGGGTTTCAAAGAAAGACCTGACCCTCCTTTTTTTTTTTTTTTTTGCTTTTTTGCTGAGGCAATTGGGGTGAAGTGACTTGCCCAGGGTCACACAGCTGTTACGTGTCTGAGACCAGATTTGAACTCAGGTCCTCCTGACTTCAGGGCTGGTGCTCTATCCACTACGCCACCTAGCTGCCCCTGAGACCTGACCCTCCTTGTGGGAAGGTAGGAGGGAGGGGAGAAAAGGAAAGATATAAACTAATATAAGGATTAGGGGAGAGGTATAAAGGGGAGGGAGGGACTGTAAAGGGAGGAGAATTATTGGTGGGAGGTGGTCATCAAGAGCAAATTACTGGGGAGGGGGGAAGGGAGAGAGGGGAAAGGGAAGAGAAAATCATAACTCAGGGTAAATAAGATGGCAGGGAATACAGATATAGTTATTTTAACTGTGAATGTGAATGGGATGAACTCTCCCATAAAACAGAAGCGAGTAGCGGACTGGATTAAAAGCCAAAATCCTACAATATGTTGTTTACAAGAAACAAATCTAAAGCATAGAGATACATACAGAGTGAAGGTAAAGGGATGGAGCAGAATCTTCTATGCTTCAGGTGAACAAAGAAAAGCAGGGGTAGCAATCCTTATCTCAGATCAAGTAAAAACAAAAATAGATCTAATTAAAAGAGATAAGGAAGGAAACTA